>VSMD01058575.1:0-31537 GCA_008750895.1 Mirza zaza | reverse complement strand
CATCAAATGTTAATATTCACCTGTTTGAAAAGCAGTGACACGGAGTCAGCTTTCTGGTCTTTCATCCTGAATTGGTCTATGGGCACCATGGAGAAGATGATGGCCACCCTGCCTGTGTGTGATGGCCACCCTGCCTGTGCCCATTGCTGGCCTGTGCCCAGTGATGGAGCAAGATCTGACTTGGTTCCCAAATCCTTATTTGGACCTTTTGCCCCTCTCCAAAACACCAAATTCTGAGGCATTTGGGGGATGACCTTGTGAGTTAGGTGCAGGCTTCTAAAACTTACGGACTTCAAGGAAATCATCCTCCTCCCTCTGTTCTGTCCCTGGAGGGGGCCCTGCTATGCACGAGGGGAAAAAGCACAGTGAGGTAAGTGAATGAATGAGTACTCCAAAGTGAGATTCCTCCTATAGGTTGTCTCACTTTTCCACTTACAATAATCCTCAAACTATCTTAATAAGTTTTCCAACGTTTCAATTCATTTCCTTTATCTTCGTAAGATAAAAGGGAAAAGAGTTATAAAAATTACCTCGGGGCACTTTGCATCAAGTAGATAAATGGTGAGGGCCCGGAGTGCTCAATACCTTCTAGCACAATCTTTCTCCTGCATCCTGCCAGGGCCATTGCGATCTGTTTCACGTCTACAGGATGACACAGGTCTCCTGGAAAGAATTATCAAATAATTTCAGAATAGAGATAAAAGCCAGTGAAATATGCACAGGTACCTTTCTGATTAAATAATTCACTGAATACATTTTGTTAAAATTTAGTTTCCCCATAGAACAAGTGATATCTAATAGCTCAATGAGATGAGAAGGTGGGTGACAAATCTTTGGTGATCACATGTGATGATCATCTACTCACAGATGGTGTGTTGACCACCTGGAGGGTTATTAAACAAGGACTTTATTCATGTTTTGGTCGTGTTTTGGTCTCTCACTAGCCATTCCACAAACCCTCTACAAAGAGTCGACTTCAGCCCACACCAGAATAATGGGAGCCATCACTGTTTCCATTCTGGTCCGAGCTACTCCTATCACTCTCCCTGATTATTGAAATTACCTTTTAAGGGGACTCTTCCTTTCACCCTTGTCTCCCTACAGTCCAGTCTCAATACCGCAGCCAGTGCGATCTTGTTAAGTGTCAGTCAGACCATGGAATTCCTCTGATCAAAACCCTCCAAAAATTCCCCATCTCACCCAAAGTAAAAGCCAAAACCTTTAGGACCTGCTTCTTCCTAATCTGCTCTCTACCCCTCAGCAATCTGATCTCACTCCTTCTACTCTCCCCAGCCACCCCTTGTTTATTTCTTCACTTCCTACAGGCTTTTCTTATAGGTGATCTCCTCAAGGAGACCTTCCCTCCCACCCTGATGCATGTTGCACCCCTCCAATGTTCTCTATTCCTCTTCCCTGCTTTATTTTCTCAGAAACGCTTTCAATGATGCGACATATGTATACTTTGCACATTTATCCTGCTTCTCTTCTATTTCCTCCTTACCCCTACACCCACCCCAACTCACACACACTAGAATGTAAGCCCTAGAAGGGAATCCGTTTTGTTGGTTTTCTTCAGTGCTTTATCCACAGGGCTTAGATCAGTGCCTGACACCTATTAAGCACTCATTAAATACTTGTTGGATAGCGAATGACTGACTTGGGGCATGAGTCAGCCACTTGAAGGCCAATTGCAAGACAGTGAGCAGAGGTGGGCAGGGAAGAAGAGAGCTCACGTGGGGTGGGGGGTAGGTGGGGGGAGGGATGGGAAGCAGATCAGAGAGACCATGAAACCCTTGAGAGACACAAAGAGTAGCTTTGATCCTCAACTTTCTAGTTCCCGATTCTGATTCCCATTAGGCCTCTGACATGTCATTTCTTGTCTTTGTATTGTCCACACCTATCTGTAATGTTACCTACCTTACATGCTCTTAAACTTGAGCTGGCTTGAAAAGGAGACTAGAAGGAGACATTAGCAAAGGAACAGGCAAGCCAGATCACACAGGGCCTTGCAGGCCATTGCAAATGCTTCAACTCTTGCTCTGTGTGCAAGGGGAGGCCAGCAGAGCAGGGGTGTTTGATCAGAGGCGTGCATGCTGACTTTCACTTTAAGGAGTGCCCTCTGACTGCTGTGTGGGCAGAACTGTCAGGAGTCAGGGTTCTCCAAAGAAACAGAGCCAATGGGATACATAAAGAGAGAGAAGAGATTTATTTTAAAGCATTATTTCACATAATTGTGGAGGCTGGTAAGCCCCATATCCCTAGAGCCAGGCAGCAGGCTGGAGATTCAGGCAAGAGTTGATGTTGCAGTCTTGAGTCCAAAGGCTGGAAACTCGGGCAGAACTTCTGTGTTGCAGTCAGGAGTCAGAATTCCTTCTTTTTCAGGAAGCCTCAGTCTTTGCTATTAAAACCTTTAACTCATTGGCTGAGACTCACCCACGTTATGGAGGATAACCTGCTTTACTCAAAGTCTGCTGGTATAAATGTTAATCACATCCAAAAAATACTTTCATAGCAGCATCTAGACTGGTGCTCAACCAAACAACTGGGCACCATAGCCTAGTCAAGTTGGCACATAAAATTAACCATCACAGAAAGCTATGGTGGAATCAGAAAGGCCAGTAAGGAAACATTTAGAGTAATTCAGATGAGCAATAATGGCAGCTTGGACCAGAGTTGGTCAGCAGTGGAGGTGATGAGAATTGGTCAGATTTTAGATATATTTTGCAGGTCAAGCTGACAGAATTTGATAATAAGTCAGATGTAGGGTATGAGAAAGAGTGAGGAGTCCAGGATGACTCTAAAGCTCTTGGTCTGCACAATGGTAAGAACAGAATTTCCAACAACAAAAATGGGGATACTGCAAGGGGAGCAGTTGTGGGGAAGAGGGCGACTCGGGGGTTCTGCTTTGGATTTGTTATGTTGGGATGCTCAAAAGACATTCAGGTAAGATGCTGGACAATCAATGATAGTTATATGAATCTGGAGTTTAGAGGGGAGGCCTAGATTACAGAAATGTAGGAGTTTCAGCATACAGAGTTAGTATTAAGCCATAAGATTGGTGACCTCAACTATAGCCGTTGTTTGGGGAGGGGGGTGATGAGCTTGATTGGAGGGGCTTTGAGAGAGAATGTGAAATGAAGGATGGTAATGAGTCCATAGATCTGACAGTGGTATTAAGATAAATGCATTTAAAATGTTCATTAAGATGAGGAAAGGACTAGAACTCATTGGACAAGATGGTGCATTTTAAAGAATACAGCAGGCAGATTTGAAAGATAACCAAACAGTAAGTCTAATAATGAAAATATATTTTTTTAAATAAAAATAGAATCCCTCAATGGTGGGGAAAGCAGCAGCTAGAAAGGGTTGAAGAGCCACCAAAACAATAAACTGGAAACTATCGATGTAACTGGATTACCAAGGATTAGTCCCAGCTCACTGGGGTATAAATATTTAAAATATTTAATTTTCTTAATTATTGACTCCCACATAGTCTTTCTTGACACCCTTCTTTCCCCTCAGTAGCAGGCCACAAATACTTCTTGGCCAGCTTCTATAACACTCTAGTCACTTACAGTTATTGGAACTGTCTCATTTTGATATTTAGACTCGATCTCACTTATTTTAAACACTCTCCAATCTCATCTCCCCCCACCTACCCCACACCCAGATCTGGGATAAGAAGAAACGAAGTCTGCTCTTTATACTACGTGCAACCTCCCCCCCCCCCCCCCCCCCCCCCCCCCCCCCCCCCCCCCAGTCTTTGGACTTTCTCCTTCTCCACCCTTCAGACTCTGAGCCAAACCCTCCTTCTGGTGGCCTCCACTGACGCGGGCTCTGCTCGTAGAGGGAACTCAAGGATTTCCTAGGGGGGTATTCAGCTTCGCTCCAGCCCCCTCACTATTGAGCCCCTTTCTCCAAGAGACAGCTGCATCTCCCTCCGGACCCACAGGAGGCTACAATGTGAGTCTTCTGCTGGGTTGGGTATCCCACATGTAACTCAGGAGACACTCGGCAGCCCCATAGCTCCTGCCTCTCCCTACCCTCCTCACTCCTGTGTGTGACATCGAGACCCACGGCCACACCATTCCAGGTACCCTCTTTTTCTCCCAAGTACATTGGCTGTTCTCTGAACTTGGAACCCAGAGTGCTTGGTGCTTGTTGTGTTTAGCTTTGGTTTAGTCACAATTCTGGGACGACAGGAAAAGTCCCACTTGGCACCCTGACGTTCCACACGATGCCGTGTCCTGCACTGACTGAAACTCAAGTGCAAGGAGGTAAATAGCTTGCTCAACTAGGAATCTGGAGAGCGTGGATTCAAATGCACATTTTTCTGACTATAAGGCCAATGCTTTCCTCCATGTTTTGCTGTAAAAGAGAATATACTAAGTCTAGAAAAGATTTGGAGGGAAGGAAACAACCTCCTGTCCTGGGAGAGTCACCTCAAAATTGCAGCAGGAGTGAAGCGTCAGCAGAAAGGCAACAGGCATGCAAGTCAGGACTCCTTGCACCTGAGCATCTGGAGCAGGGAGGTGCCTTTAAGTTGGAGGCACTGGGGCTCCTTGGTGGGAGTGGCGGGGCAGGAGATCTTTTGTGCTTTGGAAGACAGGCCCCAGGGAGAGGAAGCAGGGAACCCTGTTCTCCTGCTTAGCTCTAGGATTGAAGGGGGGAAGCGAAGCGTCCTGATTTTCTTCCAGGTTGTCCAAATATCTCAGAGTTGGAGCTATTGGAGGGAGGGAAGACAGCCAGGACAGTAACTCTGCCTAGAAGTAAACACTGTACCTTTGCCTGGCATTTCCTTTAAATTCTCATCCAGAAAGCTGAGGGTGGCAGATTGGTTACAGGAAGGCGAGACATGGCCATCTCCCTAACAGTGCACTCCTAGGTAGAGCGGGCGTTCATAGCCACACTTTGCAGGTGAGCAAATCCAGGCCCAGAGAGTGAGCGTGACTTGCCAAAAAATACACAGCTGGTAAGAAAGTGCCAAGGCTGCCATTCAGGTAGCCACAATAGGTACCTCAACCACTTCTCTGGGCCGGCTGCCTCCTGCATGTCCCTTCCTTCCTGGGTCCCCCTTGGGTTTTATTTCTTAGCAAAGGAGATATGGTGCAGAGCGGTGAGAAGTACCTCAAGTGATGCCCAAAGGAAATAATATATGTAAAAATGCTTGGGAAGCTGTAAAGCTACAGAGATGAAAGGAAGTATCACTATGAAGTGAGGGAATGGTTTATAACATCATCCTTTCCCATGAAGAATCATTTTAATTTCCCATCTTCCCTAAGGACTGACCATTAAAATAGGGCAAATGGGTCTTAGGTTAGACAAATGAACACTCAAATTAAAACATGATAAAGAAAGACTGCAGAGGTCTTGTGGCAAAGAAATTGGGGAAGGAGCCCATCTCTCTAGCTGATTTCTCCCAAAAACAAAATAGATCATGAAAGAGATTGTGGAACAAATACTGATTATTTGATGAGGAGTTATCAAAAATGGTTTTCCTTGAAGGCAACTCTGATTTTTTTTTGTAAGTGATCTGGCTGGAGATACCACCCACCCAACCAAGAAGGAATATTGGTGGAGGAAAAATATGAAAGCATCAGGAAGAATGTATTTGCCCCATGAGTGAGAGATTGGCCTAATTTTGGGTCATGTGTGGGAGAAAGAAAATAGCATTAATCCAAAGGGACATCTCTGAGTCAGAGACACCTGCATTTCTCTCTGTCCCCTAGAATCCTCAGTCAGCTAGAAAGGGAAACAGCACAACCCCCTTAAGGACTTTTTAGTGAGAAACTAGACCCCTTGTCGCCTGGCTGCTGAAGGCCTTCTATTGAAGGAAATGATGTGCGTTTGCCAGACTCACATAGATGTGTTTGCAAGTGGTTATCTAAATGTGACCCCTAGTGTCCAACCTGTGTGGCACTCACAGAACAATATCCAGGTGACTCAACAGGCTGGAAACCACAGAGCCATGGAATTTTTCACTAGAAAGAATTAGAGAGTATGCAATCCAGTTTCTTCATTTCAGAAATAAGTGATTAAGCCACCAGAGTGGTTAGGCAACTTGCCTAGGGTCACACAGATAGTGGCAGAGCTGGAATGCAACCCAACTCTAAGCCCTAGTCCAGTACTATTTCTTATCCTCTTGAGAATATTTTCTATAAAGTATAATTGGCTTTATGTAGTTTGATATAGGATCTACCTGTGGAAGAATACGAGAATTAAGTATTTATTTCACTTGGGCTGAATTACACGGAGGGTATTGACATCATTTGCATGATCTGAAGCAGTGCTGAATCTTAAATTGCTCATGTTAAGAATTGCTAAAAAGATTGAAAACCCTTTCCATATTTTCCCCATTACACACCACACATTTAAGTGACAGATTATGCCATTTCTTCTCCGCCCAAGGTTCATAGTGATCTTCAAAGGAAAGAAATTACATTATATAACCGGAGCAATCAATCAGTCAGGGTGGAAACCTGAGGGATCAAGCCTCCTGAGATCCGAAGTCAAAGCTTCACCAAGATCTTGACTGCAGTTGAATCACCAAGCTAAATTGCTTCTGAGTTCATGACACTGTGTGAGAAAAGAATGTTTATTTTTATTTTAGGCCACTAAGTTTTGGGGTAATATTTTTAATTTTTTTTATTTTTAAAATTTTTCTTTTGCCTGTTAAAGTTCTTAATTCAAAAGATTTTGGGGGTAATTTTTATGCAACGATAGATAACTATACTGTTTAATAAGTATTTGTTCAAGAAATAAAATAAATCATATCTCAAGAAGGAACATAACCAAATCCCCAGTGTGCTCAGTAATTAAGACAAAAGAAAAATCTTCAGATACTTCTAGGCTCTTGGCAAGGAGAAAAGTTGACTCTTAACCAGAATATTCCATCTTCCCACAGTACAAGGAGAAAGCAAGGAAAGATGTTTCGACTCACTTCACTGTTGAACAATGTACGATGTATATTGTTGTCCTCTTACTTGGCTGTGTAAGGAATGTCTGCAATGTATGCAGAATGGCATGGAAAACAGCCTGTGTGCTACAGGAGATAATATTCTAAGGGAGTTAAGGTTCATCACTCACTGCATTCTCCTTCCTTCCCTCTCTTTTACACTTTAATTTATCTTTGATATCGTTGCTTCATTTTTCAAGATCACAAGAAAGAATCAAAGTATGGTAGGTGAAAGTGATACAGCCAGGTAACCTCATCTTATTTGTATATATTTAGATGCATTCTCGGCAGCAGGAAGGGTTTAAATTCTGAATCCCAAGATAGCTAACACAGATGCATTATTCCAAGGAGCCAGCAAGGAAAATATAATCCTGCTTCTCAAATAAATCCACTGGAATTGAGGGAAAGTTGTCTTCAAAGAAGAGAATTGTCAGCAGATTGAGAGTTTGAATGGCCAGATGAGAATCGTGCTTATATTGGATCTGCATTCACAGGACTGGCTCTGCGCTCTCCAGAGAAGTGCATGTCATTGAAAATTACTAATGGAAACTGGTACCCTGAAAGATACAAAACTGTTGTTGCTTTTGGTTGTTGTCCTACTTCTACTAAGCCCAATAGCACTGCAGAGGAATTATCCTATGAACTGAAAAGCCCTCAATTAGGCTTGTATTGGACTGCAAACAATAAAACCCTGAGGAAAGCAGCTCCAAAAGATAGGGGTTCTTCTCCCCAGCGAGAAGGCATCAGGACTAGGCACCCAGGCTCGCTGCTCGCTTCCTGTTCTGCCAGGCTGCAAGCATGGCTGCCCTGTCTCCAGGTGAGCGTCCTGACCACAGTCCAAGCAGGAGGACGGCAGAATCACAGGAGTGTAAACAGCAGAGTGGGCATCGAGTCCCATCCTTCCCTTTTAAACAGCTTTCCCCGAAGCTGTGCCCAGCAACTCCCACCACACCTCACTGGCCAGGCCTGAGTCTCGTGACCCCTGCTACCTGTGAAGGAGTCTAAAAAGGTGGATTTTTTTAGTTTCTTACTTCTTCAATAGAGGAAAGCAGGGAGAAGAGAGCTGTGGGTGCCACTGGGCCAGTGCATGATGTCTGCCACGCCTAGGGCCATACGAGGTCTTGGGCAGTTCTGCGAATCTGTTTTCCTGTCTCACACAAGGTTATTCCCCAACATAACTCTCTCCATTAGAGTATGTGATAACACAGAAAAGGATCTCTTCCCCCTCGCCCCCTTCACATCAGAACAAAACAGCAAGATTTGCCTTTTAGAAAACAGATGCCTTGGGGACTTTCTTCACTGGGGGCCAAATCTGTCCTCTCAGCAGCAAAGGTGATTATTTTTCTTAATTACTATTACTTTGCATCTTGTTATGTGAGCTGTCAGCGTCTTAATTTGGCTGATGACTTTCCCCAGTCATTTAGATTTATTTGGTACCTAATTTACTTAACATAGCTTTTGCTGTGAAAGTTAATCAGGGGCCCAAAAACTCTTAATAAGCTCAATATTTTACAGCAAGCACTACCCTGAGGAATACTTTATGAAAATGATGGCAAGGCACAAGGTCTGTAGCTTTCAGAATCAATATGTTACCGACTAATGAATTAAAAAGGCCTTTAACTTCTACTTCACTATAGGCTTCATGGAGCAGAAGCACAAATGAGCGTTTGTAAAAGTAGCTGGTTCTTAGTAGGAAATTTCCATGAACCCAGAAGCTGGGTGCAGAAGAATCTCTGTAGTCTTATCAAATATGACTAAAAAACATATACCATTTGAAAATGAAAATGATCTTGTTTTTGCCACCATTTCTTCAGCTATTACTCTTGAGATGAGACTGTTTTGTTTTGTTTTCATGTTTCTACCAGCCCTGACTTTTGATATCAGTGGAAATCAGGGAGATTAGCAAAAAGGCCCTTTGAGGTATCTCTCTTCACATACCAGGGATGAGTTCAAAATGCAGGGACCCATTCTTGTGTAATTTACAAGCCAAGACTGAAAACACAAATGCAGAGGAACATGGGCCATCGTGAAGCACACATACCACTTAAAAACGCGTATGGTGCCCCACCGACTGGAAGGAACACCTTGTGTGGCGACCACCACGTTCAACACTAAATATCTACATAGTGCCCTGCATGAAAGTAGGCACTCGGGGAACATTCACTGAAGAAATAAAGGATTTTCATAGTGATGAAGAGTAAAAAGGGGAATGATGAGAACAGGCAGAATCCCGTAGTAAGGTAGGCAACCACCATAGGCTCATGGGAAAAGCAGATTTTTTCATTTTTCTCAGAGAAGGAATTATGGGATAGCTGGGAATAAAAGGGGCAGGAGAGAAAATTTGTCTTTAGGAGCGGGTGGGAAGACCAATCCAAGCTTCCGGGCTCTATACCAGAAGGCACAGAGGAGCGAGTGGGATTCGGAACACTGACGTGGGAGCCCAAGGGAAGAAGAGCGCAACGCCGGGGAGTTGCTGGGAGTGGGGACGAGTCAAAAGAAGTGCAGTCCCCCTGGACTCTGGGCCTCGGTCCCCTTGTCCCTAAAGTAAGAACAAGAATACTACTTGTTCTGCCTACTCCTAAGAGGAGTTACAAGCAGTTAATAAAATGGTATGTGTGAAAGTGTTTTCAAAACTTCAAAACATTATACTATGGGTCTTTTGTTGTTTGGACAGGAAGTAGGGTTTATTGGTGGGCACGAATGAGGGGGCAGCACAGAGGAAGAAGCCCTCATGAGGGCAGGGCTGCCACTTGTCGAGGGGCCCACGACTGGGGATGTATTTGACCCCACAGCCATCTGGGATGAGCCGCTTCTCAGCCACCATGTCTTCAAATTCAACCTCACTAAATTTGATAAAGCTCCACTTCTTTGAGATGTGGATCTTCTGGCAGCCAGGGAACTTGACCTTGGCCTCGAGTTGCAAAGGGCCTCAATCACATGCTCCTTGTGCAGTTTGGTGCAGATGGACATGATGACTTGGCCAATGTGAACTCTGGCCACAGTGCCCTGGGGCACTGGGCATACTTGTCTGGAGCCTGTCAGTCCCAGCACAGGACAACATCTTGTTGGTGTGGATGACACGGAAGGGGTGGAGCTGCTCGGATATGAAGCCATCTTTCTCACAACTTTTTACCGTGTACTTGTTGGCACAAATATGGGCAGCCTCCAGTACCATGTTGGACATTTTGAGTTTGGGGACCAACAAGAAATCTAGATAAAAATGTCTATTTAGAAGTTAGAAATGTGTAGGCCAGTCTCAAAGACAGGAGGGAATTTGGGGCTGGGGTTTAGAGTTGGGGGTTGTCAGAGCGTGGATGATGGCTGAAGCCATGGGTGTCAGTGAGGACACCCAAGAACGTTATACAGAGAGTAAGGAGAGGAGGGTGTCGTGATTCAAGGCAGGCCCATGGCAGAACTTGAAAAAGAGCCATAGAAGGGTAGGAGGGAAACCAGGGTGATTCCCTGAGGGCTCATGGAGGTGAGAGCACGAGAGATCAAAAAGCCAAAGAAAGGGAATTCTGAAAGTGGGCAACTGGTGATCAGGACTCAGAAAAGGCTCATGTCAGATGCATGACAGCATCTAGGATGGGATGTGGCTGTGGGGGCAGCTTGAAGTTGCATCGTGAAACTCATCTCTCATCTCTGCACCATGACCTATTGCCAGGGCTTCAAACTCCTTCCTCTTTTATTCTTTTTTCTTTTTACTCACACCTTCTCCTCGCCCATAACCTCACAATTCACCCATAGTCTGACTCACTCTTGCACGTATTAATAATCTCTCTCTCAGTTCCTAACATGGATTCTGTTGTGTGGTTTGAAATTGGGCCAGTGGGGCAGTACTTGGTGGCAATAAATGAGGCTAATTGACCAAAATGCAAAGCCGGGTCTCTGCAGACGCAGCGGAAACTCTAGGTGCAGTCGTGTTCTCCAGTCTTTTGGTAAATGAGTAGATGGGATGCCGTTTGCTGATGATGACTGATGTCTGAGTGATTGTGAAGAAGGTTGAAAGGACATGCTTTACTGGACCAACGCAATGCTACTCAGCACAGTCAAGGTCGAGAGGGCAGAGTGATTGTGGGCGTGGCATTTGCACAGGTCGGATCACAGGTGGGGATGGAAATTTGACTGTGTGTTATGAGGAATGGATGCCTCATCTGGAAAAGAGAAGTAGTAGAAGGTACAAATAATTTATAAAATATTTTAATATTGATGCAGTTTAAAAATAATAATGACTGACATTTATTGAACCTGCATCAGGCACTGTGTTCTACAGAAGCTTTACATGTATTATCTCAGTTAATACCTGCACCACCCCTAAAAGATAACATAATGATTAACACTTACATATTGCTTACTAAATGCTGCACAACAACTCCATGAGGTAGGTACTAGGATCATCCCCGTTTTGCAGAGAAGGAAACGAAGGCGCAGAGAGACTAAGGAAACTCAGCTTCTAAGTCAAACTATGATAGTGAACAGTGGAGGCCGAATGTGAACCAAGGCAACTAACTGGAAACCAGAGGCCAGCTCCGAAGCACTGTGCGATACAGCACTACCACGGGCATTTGGCAGGCAAGGAAAATAGGCACAGGAAAAATAAGCCACTGTGGCAGTCGCACAGCTAGTAGTGACAGAGCAGGAATTGGAAGCCATTGGAAACCAATAAGCAATTATGGGACAAATAATGGTTCAATCTAAAATGACCTAACTACCCAAACCACATAATAATGCGATAAGCTGCGCAGTGATGTCCTGAGTCCCATAGGCCCAGATACCTCCAGGAAAAGAGGTGACAATATATTTTATTTACATCATACTTTGTAATATATGAGGTGCCTTAGAGGGAGACCTCCTTTTTTGGCTTTGCATTTGATGGCCTCACTGGTTCTTGGAAAGAACCTCACTGGGAAGACCTCACTGGTTCTTTCCAGTCTACTCTGGTCAAAGACGTTAAACTGCCAACAGATTATCTTGATCTTGACTTGCCCACTATGAACTGCCGTCATTGACATTTGAGTTGATTCTAAAAGGTCCTAAATGGTGTTTTACCATTGAGCAGCATTTGCTGAACCACTAAACCACATTTCTGTACTGTGCTCCCCATTCATTCATGTGCGTATTCCGCTCACATTTAATGGGTGTCTGTGAAATGCCAGGCACTGTCGGGTGTTACGGATGCAGAGGGGAAGGAGGCACATTCCCCGCAGCAGAGGCTGCTGGTGGCCCACTCGTGTCCCCCCATCCTGAAGGTCACCAGCAGCCAGACCCAGTGCAGGCCAAAGGCTTCCAGCCCCTCTGTGCCTGAGGGTGTTCTCTGGCATGGCGTGTGTGTCCCGTGCACAGGAGTGTCCCGCAGCCCACGAGGGGAGGGAGTTGGGGGGTAAATGCCCGGCTTCCTTGCCCTTCAGCGGGACAGTGTGAAGTGTGCTCTTCCCAGACTGTCCAGGGCTCCTGGGCAGAGCTGAGCCCCAGTTCTAGAACCCACAGCAGAAACATCATTAAAGCTTCCTTTATCGTTCCTCCTCCATCCCCTGTCCTACTTCTTTATTTCCTCACTGTGCTTCTTGAGATCATTTTCTAAATAAACTACTTGCACCAGAATCAGGCTCTGCTTTTGGGGGAACCTGTCCTCAGGGGCTTCCAGCCTAGGAGTTGGGACATACATGTGTAATTATTGAGGCTTCAGGTTCATTCAAGCAAACCATACTGAGACAATCAGAGGCACCTTCCTTAGGAAGGAGAAATATGTCACATGGCCGTCCCTTTCAGTCTGTCAGTGCCGTTAGATCAGAATCTCACATGGAACAAAGACACCCAGGGGCTTCTGCCAGGCAGAGTCGGGCCAGGTCCCAGTGCTGAAGCAAAGCACTGGCACACGGGGACAGAGTTTCTGAGTGCTCTGCAGGCAGCAGCATCCATCACTTGTACGAGAAGGGAGGCAGGAGAGAGCAGGAGGGAAAAGAGAAACCATTGTAAAGTGCCCTACAAAGATTTATCTTAGCCACTAATTCTTTGTCTTCAGCGGGAAACAAACACTCTGAACTCAGAGGAACCCTTTGCTCCTGAACACTGATCCCTTCTACAGCAGCTCAGGTTGTTGGCTACTGGTCTGCTTGGGGGAAACTTGAAAAATCTGGACTTCCTAACCCTTCCCATCAAGGAGAAGGGCTATGGGCATCTGTCTGGCAGCCAAAAGCCCTTCTTCATCAGTGTCCTTGGAACACAGACCAAAGGAGAGTAGGATCAAAACCACGGCCTTCTCCCAGGCTACCTGCTGTCCCCTTGTCAGACCTGATTGTGCCACAAGGATGCAGTGTGAGCATTAGAATCTGCTCCCCATGGGTTGCAAGTTTAAGCATGTTTAGCAAACCGCTGGAAAAGCTTCTAGACCAGTCTACATCGTAAGCTAATTTGCAGGAGGGCTTTTATTGCTGTTGGGAGAAAACTTTATGCTCTACTTTTTGGTAGAAAGGAAGCAGAAATGAGGTATCTATCCTATGCTGGGCCCAAAGGATGAGTCATTTGGGAGAGGACCTTCAGGAAAAGGCAGAAGGAGCTGTTGTCCCAAAGCTCTATGGCTCGTGAGAGGCCCAAGCAGAACTGCTTTGGGCCCCATGTGTCAGCAGTGTGACGGGTCAGGAGTGAGTGTGCTCTCCTTTTCAGCCTGTAGCACAGCAAGGTACTGAAGGTGGAGGAGACATGGAGGTTGGAGGCTTGGAGGCCCATGAGAGAGGCAGCCAGCAGCATGCTCAGTTGACTCACTGGTGTGCTGCAGTGACCAGAGCCCCTCATATGAGTGAGGGCTGCAGACTCCAAGGAGAGGACTCTGGGAGTTCATCTAACATGTGCCCAAGGATCCCGGAAATAACTGGCACACATTGTTTATTGGGACAGAAAGGGAATTTGGCCTCTTTTTACATGGAGGTGGGAGTGAGAAGGCAGGACTCAGGGAATCAGTGAAATGTGAGTATCAAAGTTAATGTGGCATCTGGGAAAATGGGATTTAACATTGCCATTTAAATATTTCTAGATCAAAGGCTGGGAAAACTGGCCAAAACATGTATTGATTTATCCTGGAGAGGTAGGTGCAGTCAAGTGCTTGCTCAGCAGCCCCTGGGAAAGCACAGGCAGGTCCAGGTGGTCTTCAAGCATCAGTCCCAAGCCCCGGTAGAGCATGGCTCCCTGGGACACAGACAATGAACTCTGGCCAGAGAACTAACTGCTGCCAAAGGTTGGCCATTCAGAATGTGACTTTAAAGGTGTGTAGTTCATCTTCAGGGTTTTAAATTATTATTATAAACTTGTTTTAATTTTGTACATTTGTCCTTAGCCAGGTTCTATGCATAGGTGCAAAAACAAGTCATTAATACATATCTAGAATCTTTGTGGCTATAAATTAGGCTTGCCAGATTTAGCAGATAAAATACAGAATATCTAGTTACATTTGAATTTCAGATAAACAGTGAATAATTTTTAGCATAAAAATTAGTATATTTGGGACATATTTATATACTAAAAACTATTATTTATCTAAAATTTAAATTTAAATGGACATTCTACACTTTATCTGGCAACCTTACCTTGAATAGGTCTTTCTTCCCCAAGAAAGCAAAACAATAAAACATCTAGCACAAAAGAGAAGTTCGGGGGTCTTTATTCCTACTGGGTAAAACTGAAATGGCAGCTGGATCAGTTTGTCTTTCTTCAAATGTATTCCCTTTTTATTTCCCAAGTGACTGAAATGGCATAAAATAAAAGGCACAAACAATAAGACCATTAAAATAGAAATAAAAAATCAAATGAAATAGAAATGGTAGGGGAAGTTTGAATTTCAAAAACCTAGACCAGTAGGATTGTGGTTGATCTTGACATTTGCTTCTGAACTCCTTGGCAGCCTGAAGCCAAAGGAAAACATTATCTGATACAAGAAAGCAAGCGATTAAAACTTCTTTCTGGTTCTTATACTTACAGGACTTTATTGTGTGGTTCATTAAACTAGAACAACACACTAGCCAGTGTGGTATGAAGGGACGGCAGGACATGGAGCTCCAATCCAGGGACCCAGGACCTGAGCCCCATCAACAGCATCACTTCACCCCTCTCACCACCTTTCCTCATTGATAATGTAGGTGGTAACGTACAGAACACATTGCGCATGTAAGATATTGGTACTAGCACCAGGACTGAGAGTACTAGCACCAGCAAATAATAATACTGTGGTCTGCGATGATTATATAGAACATTCTTTAAATGAATGTTATTACATTAACCCTTGGTTTTAAAAGACTAGGACACAGCTACATTAAAATGCAGTTCAGAGAAGGCCTCTCTTGCAAGGCAGATCATAAAGCAAAGTCATCCTGGCTGACCTCTTGTCTCTTGGACTTCACAGGCAAGAGAAGCAGCTCAGGGCCTGCTGTGGGTGATGTGGCCTCACAGATACAGGTACACCAGTAGGTCTCTCCTCTGCCATTGCAAATACTCTCCCCATCCTGGAGCCTAAGAATAAAATGTCTTGACCTAAAAGCAAACCAAAAGCAGATGGAAGCATCCATCCAAGCCCATGGCGGGGCTGCAGGCGGTACTTCTTTCAAGGAATTGGCAATGTCTGGCCAGAGCGGTAGGAGAGGGAAAGATCTGGGTGCATGGATACCACTGGATTTGCAGACAGACTATGAAATGCAAACACTTAGGCACAGAGAGATGGCTGCCAGGGAGCCTATGGAGTGTCGGTATGACTGTCACTGGGCTCCTTTCTACACCAGCCACGCTTGCACAGTGCTCTGCTCTCTTTCATAGGGGAGGGCCAGGGGATCCCATCCTGCTCACAGAATAGCTGCAGAAAATATGCTTCACCTTAGAAATAACAATCTAAGTAATGATGGCGATGATAATAATAACAATAAAACAGCTAGCATTAGGTATGGTGCTGTTTTATATGCCTGACCTCATTACATCCTTGAGAGAAGGTTCTATTTTTACTCTCGTTTTGCTATGAGAAAATAGGTTTGAAAATGATCCTCTCTTCCATATGAATAGGGGGATAAAGACCCCTGAGACTCAGGAAAGAAGATTGTTCAATTTTCTGTTGCTGTTTACAATGCTGATCTACATTAACTGGGAGAGGGGCAAGATCTGAGAGCCAATTACTCACCAATTTAAATAACTATTAACTACCCACTATCAGAATAGCATTGAGCTCACTAACACCAGGAATGCAAAGATGACTGCTGTCCACACATGCTTACTGTCTAGTCAGATCTACAAATAAACCAAGGTGGAATAGAAATGCCATCAGAAAGGTACCTACAAGATGTGGGGTCACGCTACATCAGTTCTGACCAGCAGGCTTTTAGGTGGTGGATTTGCATATCAAAAGCCCCTAGAGGCATGTGACAGGGGACCTTCCTCCTGACCCCATCCCCCAAAAGAGGGCGGATCTAGAGGCTAGACCAACTTCCAGGGCCTCAGATATTTGGTCAGGCTGGCTCCTTTAAATGTGTTCCCTGACTCCTCCAGAGGCGTGGGGGCCTCTCAGACTTTGGGGTTCACAGTGACATCATCCAAGGGAGACCTTGGCTCCCCTTATTTTCCATCAGAAACAGTCAGCATCACCCCTCAGGCAGAGAACGGAGGAGGTGCGAGGGTGGAGACCGTGACTCATTCTCTGGCTGGGAAGCTTTGCTTATTCATTGTAAAAATGGGCAGCATGGGTCAGTACGGTGACGATGGCCGGCTGCAGCAGGAGGTGGCGTGTCTGTCCTTATGGAGGATGTTCCTTAGTCAGAGATCACAGCTAGACACAGCTGCCAAGAGCCTCTGCTCTGAGGGTAAGAGGGGCCAGCCCTCCACGGGACTCCACGGTCCGGGAGCAGATTCAGAGGCTTCCTCAGCCTGTGCCTCTCCGGTTCTCCCCTGTTTGCAGAGCCAGTGGCCTGCACAATGGTGATTTCCTCCTTTGCTTTGTGGGCTTCTTGCATTTTTAAACAGCAGTTTCTCAGAACAGATGCACGCTTCTCTCCTTCCCTGTGCCCCTTCTGCACAAACAGCAGATTGCCTGCTTCTGCCATCTTCATAAGAGGAGAGAAACATGCTAATCATATTCTTTTTCTCTTCCTCCTGCTTGCAATTAGCTATGTGAGCCGAGGACCCTCTCTCCTCCCTCATCCTCCCCTGTGCTGGACAAACACTCCAAGCAGGGGATTTTCCTGGGCACTTCTCACCAAGCCTGTTTCCTTAAGAGACAGCTTGGGGTTTTGTTGCCTTCTTTTCTTTTTTAGATCCTTACTTCCTTTGACCTCCTAGGAGTCGGGTTGCTATGCAGTCACTGGTAATTTCTTGATTTCTAGTTCCTCTGTATATTAAAGACTCAAAAGCATATTGAAATCTATAGACTCCATCAGCATCGAAATTTTTCTCTTTCCTCCTTCTCCTGGGGCTGCTGTATCCCGCAACTCCAGGGGCATCATTCCCACAGGGCTGTGTGTCTATCTGCTGGTCCTACAACATGATGCACAGATGTCATGTAAAACAAATACAGTGCTAAGCCATAAAATAAATTTGCTTTATGACAAAGCACAAGACATAAAAACTTGTGATAAAGGGCAACCAAACTCTGTCATATTTGTCTTCCCATGATGACTGTTTTAATGCTTGTTTTGAAATATCAAATATAAATTCCCCTCCAACACTTTTTTGTTTGGTACCATAGACTCATGAGTAGCTCACCCATTTAAGAAACCCAGCACTGGGCAAACCCACCATAAAGCTCCTTGCACCTCTGTCTTTGGCAGATGCCCCCATGCACCAGACAGCTAGAACAGGCATATTTAATCCTAAGAAAGAAAAGACTAGGACATTAAGACTTGCCTTCTAGAAGAATGAATCACCATAGAACAGTAATTGAAAGAATGTAATATCAAAAAGGCTGGATTCAAACACCTTCCAACAGCCTTGAGGAGTTGTTAAATGATGCCACACGTGGTGGGAAGGGGGATTCTCTGCTTCTTATGGGCTCTCGGTTTATCCTGTTTGCCTCAGACCTGCCTTTGGGGGCTGCTACGAGGAACGGTGGTGGAAATCCTATGTAATGGAGTGTTGCTGTGCTGCTTCTCTTCCTCCTCCTAATTCTTAGCAAGGTGGGAAGTTGAGGCTACAGCCAGGGTCTGCATCAGACCAGAGGTGTAGCAGTTGGAGTCCAAGCAGGAACACAGAAACCACGCAAGTACTCAAAGCAGAGAGGACTGAATGCAGGAAATAGGTTCCATGGGTATCCCTATTTGAATTTACCATGAGACCTAGAGACAAGAATTCCGGTAATAGTAATTTTGCTGAGCAGTGATGCCAGGAAATGCAAGTAGAAGAGTGGTGAGACAGGCAAGGGAAGGCAGCCAGTGAATCTAAGGGCATGTTATCAAGCATGTTCCCACTGTGAAATGAAGCTCAAGCCTGCAGGGTGCCTTGGGAGCCCGTGTAGAACACACCCCAGGATTGTTGCTCTCCCTCAGGGGTAAGGAAGCTGGAGCATTCATCTATCAATGGTCTTTCTGAGTTGCTGCGGTTTCTGGGGACATTCATTCTGTAGCTTGCTCTGAACGTAGGCTGCACATGCTCCAGTGGCCAGAACCAAAGCCTTCCAGTAGCGAGTCTCAGGTGTTTCTGTAAGAGGCCTTTGGCTTGTAAAGATGAATACCTAAGGATACGGGTACGACACAATAGTATCTGCTACAACAAATGACAGGACAGCTGAGAAGCCAAACAAAAGACAGTGAGGCCACCCAGAGATAAGCAACAGCAAAAAGTGGTTCAACACATAAACAGAAGCAAAAACAAACACCATACAATCATCTCAAGAGATGCAGAAAAAGCATTCAATAAAATCCAGCACTCTTTCATGATAAAAACCCTCAACAAACTAGGCATAAAAGGAATATACTTCAAATTTATAAAAGCCATATATGACAAACCCACAGCCTACATCATACTAAATGGAGAAAAGTTGAAAGCATTCCCCCTAGAACTAGAATAAAACAACGTGCCCACTGTTACCACTTCTATTCAACATAGTATCAAAAGTCCTAGCCAGAACAATCAGACAAGAGAAAGAAATAAAGGGCATCCAAATCAAGAAAAAGGAGGTCAAACTATGCCTATGTGTTGATTACCTGATCGTATAGCAAGCAAATCCTGCAGAGAAAACCCTACTCCACCAAAAGACTCCTAAAATTGATAAATTCAGCAAAGTTTCAGGTTACAAAATCAATGTACACAAATCAATAGAATTTCTATATACTAGTAACAGTAAAGCTTAGACTCAAATCATGGATTCAATACCATTCACAACTGCTACAAAGAAAATAAAATACCTAGGACTATAGTTAACCAAGGATGTGAAAGATCTCTACAAGGAGAACTACAAAATACTGATGAAATAAATTATAGATGATACAAACAAATGAAAAAATATTTATTGGTCATGGATTGGCAGAAACAATATCATGTCCATACTGCCCTAAGTGACTGACAGAGATATAAAGGACATTGGAAACCAAGAAAATATGACAGTTGAAGGGAGGGTGAGGGATAAAAACTTACCTATTGGGTACAATGAACACTATTCTGGTGATGGACACACCAAAAGCCTTGATTTTAGCATTATATAAGGTATCTGTGTAACAAAATCATTTGTACCTCCTTAATATTTTGAATTAAAAAAGAAAATGATAGATTAAATGTTAATAATGGAGATGAAAAGTCATCGTTCAATAGCCATTGCACTGTGAAGAGCATACACACAAAAACTGAGAAAATATTCTTCCGGTATTCAAAAACTGTAATGCAATTCAACAAAGAAATTGCTCACATCATTGACAAATAAGTGAAGTTCTGATACGCATAGTACAAAAGCTGAAAGATATTTAAATTTAATGATTATAATCTTATAAGGGTAGGAAATAATTTAATAGAATAACATAATAGATTACATATCAGAGTAATGACAATAAATTTCAGAGAGAAAGAGTTAGAGGATTGAGATACAACTCCATTTGTTAAATCATGATTCACTTGCAACCATAGCCTGGCTATAGATTAAGAGTTCAGCAAAAAATCAATGAAAGCATTCTATGAGAATCAATTGGCTATATGGAATTTACCATAAAAAGTATTATATATCTTATTATAATTTGTATACGCATGCTACAAATTCTTAATATCAGTAAAATTTATAATAAGTGTATACACAAGTATATTGCATATTATATTTTTTCTTGGACAGCTGCTCATTAAGCCTTCACCAGCACACCACTGGTAAAATACATTCATTTAAAGGTGAATCTGTCAGACAGGTTATATACTATGTTAGGATCCTGAAGATGTCATCTGATCCAGATATCTCTATATGCAGGAAAGTATTCTCTCTAGTCTAAGTCACACTAAATTCCTTCCTCACCCCTCCCACCTGCCCGAGACCTGATGAATGTTACTTCAATATGTGCACATAAGTGTTGATCAGTTAATACCAATTTGATGGTGAGTACATGTGGTGCTTGTTTTTTCATTCTTGTGATACTTCACTTAGTAGAATGGGCTCCAGCTTCATTCTTTACTCAGGCCTCTATGACAGCAGCCTCTCCAGCTGCCAATTCCTATTTTTACCACTAACCCCTCTGTATTCCCCTGTCCCTACTCAGCTATTCAAACAAATCATCACATCATTCCCCTGCTGTAAATAACACTGGTGATTTCTAAGAGTTCAGACTCCTTAGCGGAGCACCAAAGGCCTTTCCAAACTTAGGGTCGAGCCACCCTTCCAGATTATATCTGCATACTCTCACTCATTTCGTGCCTAAACTAGACCAGAAGAATTACAGATCTCTCAACACACCCAGCACCTTCATAGTTTCAAAATTTTCCAAATTATAGTTAATTCAAATAACAATACTGAAAGCTTTGTATGTGTGCCATTGTGGGGACACAAAGGAACACATTTCTTGCCTTCGAAGAATAAACGTATGACCACCATTGCTGATGACACTCCCATTAAACAAATAATAGCAATATAATCTAATATATAAAATAATAGATATGCAAAGCATAGAAGTAGAGCAATGTAGGAAATTATTAATTTTCTCCAGGTGTAGTTCATAAAAGGCTTTGCAGATGATATAATGCTAGAGCAGGGCTTTGAAGGATGAAGAGAAGTTCACCAAGAGAACATGGAAAGACATATTAGGGAACTCATGGTTAGTTCTGGAGAACTGTAGCAAAATGAGACAGGTGAGAGAATGGCAGGAGATAGCCTAGACAGGATGTGTATGCAAAAAAGGCTTGTGCACCAACTAAGAAGCCTGCACTTTGCCCTGTAAGCAATGAGAAGTTTTCAGCAGAGAAGGGATTGGTTTGTGTTTTTCTAGATAATTCAGGGAACAATGGAGGAAGTAGATTTGATGACCCCCAAAGAATGGAGGCAAGGACACTCTTGCCACAGTTCAGGCCTGACATTAGGCTGCAGGGTGATAGCAGCGAAGCAGGGAACTCTACTTTCCTTTCTCTGCCTGGCAGCTATCACCTTCCAGAACACCTGGAACCCCTGGTGGAGTTAACCGCTGTCTCTTCTATTGTCTAGCACTGGGTACACACCTTTACCATGACACCCCTCTCGTGGAGTGAGTTTTCTTTTAACACATCCATCCTTCCCCCACCTCCAGGCTACAGCTCTGAGAAGGCAAAGGCCAGGACATGCCAGCATCCAGTCACTTCTGAAATTACTTCTCGAGCTTTGTTAAGATGCAGACTCCGATTCAGTAGGTCTGGGCTGGAGGTGAAACTGCATTTCTAACAAGCGCCCCGGTGCTTGCCACAGGCTACTCTTGGAGGACCAAGGCTTTAACACTTGCTGACTGGGCAGAAACTGCTCCTGGAATTCAGGCTTACAGAGCACACCCTTCTTCTGCTTCCTGGTCCTCACAAAAGAAGTCCACAGCACATGGCATTGGGCCTTCAGTGAAGGGGAGAAAAATTCTGGGGAAAATTCTCCTTGACCAGGCCCCTTATTTTCCATGGAAATGCACACCACTGTTGAGTGAGAATGGCAGGTGAGTCCGTCTCCTCCCAGTGGATGCTCAATAATAGAGCAAAGAGCCAATCAGCCCTCAGTATATTAATGAATGCCCTTGGTAGGCAGAAGCCCTTGAATAATTGATAAATGGGACCGTGTTCTGTTTGCTGTAGCTCCGGCCGACGCTGCTCATTAAGGGAGATGATTCACTCAGTTCTGTGGAACAGCTTGTTCCAAGGTCTAACTCCACTTCCCTTGTTATTTTTTTAAATAAAAAAGCGTGCACCTGTGGAATTCATATGCATGCAACTGTGTCCAGAATAGAAATGAGGGAATTAATTTGTATCCCTCAGTCCATACTAGAGCAACCTCAGTGGCCCCTGCCAAGGGGCTTAGTTTGGGGAATGATTTCTTTCCTTAGAGAGGAGGAAAGATACAGATATGTCAGGTCTCTGCTGGCTGCAGGAGCAAGATGAATTGCAATGAGACCATCTCCCCCAATAGTGCTTATTATTGCTAGGTTTGGCAAACAGACAATTGGCATTCAAATTGTATGCCTATATTTTAGACTGGACTGTGCATCTGGGAGCCAATTTAGTGTGTCCAGTTCCTGTTAGCCAAGTGTCTCTAAGAGCTTAGGGCTGCCTTGTGAATTGGGACCAGAAAACAGTTTCATTTTGCTGTCAAATCCTGGTGGTTTAACAAGCACATGTCCCTTCTCTGTCCCCCAAGTTTGGAAATTTCTCTGTTTCATTCTCCCAATCTATCATTGAGATAAAAAGATGACTATTTGTTTTATAAAATCAAGTAAAACTAGCAATTATCCTGGACACACTTCTGTGGTGATTTGCACACGTGCAGATTCAGCCCTGATAAAACCGTTAGTGACAGGAGCAGAAGCTAATGGCCCAAGACACAGGCTGCTTCTTCATACTTCAAAAATGAGAGAGACACGTGGTCCGGCAAAGCCTGATCGTGCTGAAGCCCAAGTGTGAGCCCTGGAAGACACTATCCACCCCTCTCTAATCCCCAATCCTGCTCTGATTCTCAGATGCTAATATGACTCAGCCCAGTCCCCAGAGTATAATCTGGATTGAGTTGGGCTCGAAAGCTAGATCCAGTAGTGGCTTTCTTCTGACTGTCCCCAGCAAGGCCTTGGGCTGAACTGAGCTCTGGGGCCACCATACAAGGGACTAGATTTCCATGCCAAATTGGAACTAACCAGCTCCTGAGGATTCCCTGGGATGCAGTGGGACCAGGTCCCTTACCCTTACTTTCATTCTGACCACATTCTTCTGACCTAATGAGTAAGTGGCCCTTTAAGACTAGAGGAGAGGAGACAGGCTTTAGGATTTTTGCTCCACTACCTTCCTATGAGATTGTCAATAGCTGGCCAAACCTGGGAGCTAGAAATGTTGGGGAAAGGCAAAGATTCTCAATCTCTTCCCTATTCTTTGGCTCCTCCAGCATACACTGCCTGTTGCTGGCATTTGGCCTGGCCAGCACCCTCTCTCATTGTTCTCTGTGATGCTCGTCTGTAAAGAGCAGTGTCTGAACAACATTCCTTTGTCTTCTGGCTGATCCTAGCATCACTGAGGATATTGGG
This sequence comes from Mirza zaza, assembly GCA_008750895.1. Classification (NCBI taxonomy): domain Eukaryota; kingdom Metazoa; phylum Chordata; class Mammalia; order Primates; family Cheirogaleidae; genus Mirza; species Mirza zaza. The sequence continues at coordinate 7,918 of VSMD01058575.1, read as the reverse complement.
CCAAATTCTCACCTCCATCTGCTCTTCCTTCCTTCCCACCTCTCTTATTGCTTTTGAGCCCAGAACTGCTTTAATGCAGGGAGGTGTCCTGTGTGCCACGGAAACAGTGTGGACAAGAGAACACGTGCTGGGTAGGTCCCCTCACGGCTGGGGCTGCAGCCAAGACTGCTGCTGCTGGGGAACGTTTCTTCAGCCAAAGACAGGGCAGGCACTCCATGGGGACTTAGAAAAGTGGATCATACATGCCGGCGTCAGAGGAGAACTTAAGATCAGCAAGTCACCGCCCACCTGATTTTGAATCCCCCCTGCACTGTCCCTCCCAAGTAGCCATCAGGATGTGCTTGAATAGCCAGCATTAGTCTGGGTATCTGAGAAATAGCTGCCAAGGCAGGATTGAATGTGCAGGGGTTTTATTTGTGGAAATACCTGAATGAAAGAAATAGGAAGGGAGCCAGGGAAGGCTGGGAGAGCCATCATCAAGATGCAAATCTGACCCTAAGTGAAGGATAGAGGGAGGGAAGATTGGGTCGAAACTTCCTAGACTGCCTACAACCCAAGAAAGTTTCAGCGAAGCCTCTGGGGAGCCAAAGTTGGCTAGCCAAGAAGTCCCTTGTTGCCCTGGAATGGGTCTGCTTTAGCACTCCTGCCACACCTGCGCTGGCAGGCAGTGCCTACAGGAGGCACGCCCTGTGTGCAGGGGCAGTGGTGGTGTGTTTGTTCCTCCCTGCTCCTGTGTCAGCCCACCCGTCTCCCAGAACAGAGAGAGAAGACAACAGGACACCCGAGTGGAGTGGGGATAGAACAGCGCAGAGGAGAGAGGACAAGCCTGGAAACCAGGAAGCAGCAGAAACTCACACCTGCCTCCCACAGGGCACTCGGGGCAGACATTTGACCAGTGCTCAAGTTCCGTGGATCACGGGGCTCGGACCTAGTCCTGGTTAAAAGAGGAGGGCTATATGCTGGGTCTATAGTATTTCATTTAAACCCCAAAGTTAGCTCAGATTATAATAAAAATCCAACCAAACCAAGTGCTGAGCAATTCTTCCCTGAAATCCATTTCCAATGTTCTCCTAGCCCCACTGGCAAAATTAAGCAATCACTGATCATAATTTAGGGGTGTGGGTTCCTAATGGGAACAGATAATGTGAAATGTCCACTCATTCAAGATCCCATCGTTTCCCTCCTTCTTTGTAAAAGCAATAGCAGTTCCAAGGCAGTTGGAAATGGCTATTTTGGAAAATCTTGAGGAAATGGCTAAAATGACATGAAATTGCAAAGTGTTACAGAAATTCTCAGTGACAATGTACAGCATCGAAGGCATCAGACTCTTCAGACTGGACAGCTCCTGCATTCTGCCCCCGGGGCCTCTGCTTGGATATCTCAGCCTTATCCCTAGCCTCTGATTTCTAATATCGCCCGTGCGGTGAGCCTGGGGCGTTGCCATGGAAAGCACTCACAGCTGATGAACCCATCAGGATGTCGTCAGGTTTGAGTCTAGCTGGTGCCTGCTACCTTGTGGCCGAGCTTTCTGTAACAGTATTCAGAATTCACAAGACATACAGGCCCACACACACATGCACACACCAAGAAAAGAGAAAGCAATCAGGGAATACCTTCTGATGATAGTCTGTGAATTTGTTTCCACTCGATTCTTATTTTGATAAAATGTGAGACCTAAAATTTAGAAATATTAAGAATCACAGAATCTGCTTTCTCTTCTACTCCATGTGCAGTGTGGCCAACATCACATGCTGAGCAACCAGAGGAAGTAAATAAGAAAGATGAGTTTTAAAGGAGTAAAACTATGTGTTAAGGCATAGATTGTGTTCCAGTACTAGAACAAAAATCAATATAAGGACACAGATATTGATTTATGGGAAAATGCATGATTTTAAAACAGTGTCTTCTGCAACAGCATGGATGAATTCCAAAAATATTAAATTGAGCAAAAAAAGCCACGAACAAAAGAATATCTGCTGTGTAGTTCCATTTATATGAAGTTCAAAACTAATTTACAGCAATAAAAGTCAGAATTGTGGTTGTCTATGGCAGGGTAAGGGATGAATTCACTGGATAAAAACCCTCAGGGAATTTTGTGGAGTGAAGAGAATGTTCTATATCTTGATTTGGGTGATGGTTACATGGTTGAATACCTTCCCCAGTGTGCCAAGTCCATCTCTTATGTTCCCAAGAGGCAATTCTCAAGTAACCAGGAAAGTTTTGTGAGCTGGTTGTTAGCTAAAATAGGCAAAGGTGGGAGTATTTAAATCATGAAAATTAACAAATGCTACAAATTGGGTTTGGATTTTATTTTGAGAGCCAGTTTACTAGGACATCCCTGAATACATCATCCAGGGCTGATGTATTGTCAAACGTCACCACAGTATACACTAAAGATTTATGAATTTTACTGCATATAAATCATACCTCAATAAAGCACTGGTAGCAAAAAAGGGAAAAAAGGATAAAACAGCATCTTCAGTTAGTGAACTAGTCCAGTTGTCCCTTTATGACTTTCATGCCCTCGTGTGACTTTTTAAGTTCCCTTTTCTAAAATTAAGGATCACCATGGCCATAGGAAGTAGCTGGCTTGGCACTGGATCTGTAATCTGTTGAGCTGCATGCGATTCACATATAGCTAATTTGGATATAATGTGTCCTAATTTTTAGTACCACTCTTAAAATATACTTACATATACAAAGTATAGGTGCATCCTACTTCTTGAAAAAGTTTGATATGTGAAAGTTTTAATCAGCCAGAGCAAATATTATATTATTGAATATTAACTTAGTTAACAAAGTATTCTTTTTAATTGAGTAACCCCCACCTCACTTTTATGCTTTATTTTCATTATCTTTTGTTTTGTGGGGATTTTTTTTTTTTTTTTTTTTTTTTTTTGAGACAGAGTCTCGCTTTGTTGCCCAGGCTAGAGTGAGTGCCGTGGCGTCAGCCTAGCTCACAGCAACCTCAGACTCCTGAGCTCGAGCAATCCTGCTGCCTCAGCCTCCCGAGTAGCTGGGACTACAGGCATGCGCCACCATGCCCGGCTAATTTTTTTTATATATATATATTAGTTGGCCAATTAATTTCTTTCTATTTTTATAGTAGAGATGGGGTCTCGCTCAGGCTGGTTTTGAACTCCTGACCTTGAGCAATCCGCCCGCCTCGACCTCCCAGCGTGCTAGGATTACAGGCGTGAGCCACCGCGCCCGGCCCTTGTGGGGATTTTTAAACTCTAAAAAGAGTTGTTTGGCTATGTTGCATTCAAACAACACAAAAAGGCTGAAGAAAATGCTTCTCCCCAGATTCTATCCTGAGTCCCACTCTCTAAGGAAAGCCATGGTTAAACATTAGGACAGTACTGTCCAGTATTTTTCTACATGTACATTATATACAAACCAAAATGTGTAAACACACGTCACACTTTTTAAAAACAAAAATAGGATTATGTATAATGTTACACGACTTGGCCTGTTTATTTAATCTTCCATGATCATCTTTCCATATCAGTGTAGATTGGCTCTACCTCGTGCTTTTTAAAAGCTTCGTAAGTACTACTATTTATTTAATCAGTCTACTCCTGCTGAACACTTAGGCTTTTTCCAAACTATCATCATTACAAACCGACACCCTTGTGTTAGGTTGAATCGTTTGAAATTATCATTTTTTGTATATTAAAACTGGTCCAATGGCGTAATTTCATATGGTTCATACCACACATTTGTATTTCTACAGGATCCACTTCTTAAAGTGGAACTGGCACATCAAAGGAGATGTGTATTTTTTATTTCCGTGGCTGCTGCTACGCTACCCACCTAAAGGATATGCAAATTTATACTATGCTCATTTCCCCATGCCCTTGACTGTAATAAAAGCTTTCAATCTTTTTAATTTTTGCTGGAAAATTATACCTCAGTGTTTTGATTTGCTTTTCTTTCATTATGATTGAGGAGGTTGAACATCTTTTCGTATGCATATTGCACCCATGGCATTTAAAACATCGTTTTATTCTCCCAGGACTCTCCAAACACACTCTTATTTGCAAAAAGAGAATCCAACCAGCTTTTGAAAGAATTAAAGAACATATGCCTATTATTAAAAGGACTCCTTTTAGGAAGCTGGAATGGATTATTTTTCTGCCTTCAAATTTCTATTTGTTTCTCTTACTGGACACACAGACATGTATTGTTTTTGCCCAGAGTGAACTCCTTTGATCTCGCTCTTCTGTTTTCTGAATTTGAATCACTTGGAAAATCCACTAGGCTTTGGATCTGAGAAGCAGCAGGCACGAGGCTCTCAGCAGGCACGAGGCTCGCAGCAAGGTGTGGGCTCTGCGGCCATGCGGCCTGCCTGCCAGCAGGGGGCCTCTGCAGCTCTGAAAGGCCGCCCGGCCGGAGCTCCATTTTCTCCCTTCTAAACAAGCTTCATCTCTCTCCCCAGCGCAGAGAGGCAATTGCTGGCTTCTGCTTAGGCAGACTAATTTACTGAATTAAAGTCGTTTGGCTTCCACCATAGCAATTAGTATGCAAATTACCGGTATATTACCTGCCGAGTCATAAATTACATTGACAAACTTAATATTCACAGATTCAACATACCAGTGAGGGTAATTTTTCTATTTTTCAGTAGTTGTAGACCAGAGCGATCCATCGCCTTATTGAACCGTTACACATTAAATCAACAGTTGAAAAATTAAGCATTTTTCAAAGCATTTTGTTATGCATTTATTTCTTTCAGCAAGCAGTAAAGTAGAACATTAAATACGCAATGCGTCTAAATGTACTAAATGACTGGTGAATACAATTAAGCCTAAAACAGTCTTTTTGGAACTTAAAAAAAGAGACACAACAAAGGAAAATCTATATGATAATACAACCTATTTAATCCTCTTCAACATCATTAGAACCAAATATTTTCTAGTTCAGGTTCCCATGAGTAAGTGAGAAGCATCATTAATCTCTAATATGTGGTTCAAGCTACCGCTGCTCACGAGTGGAAAATGGCTAGTCCATAGGAAAGGGATGGGGCGAGTCCACGTGGGGGTGGACAGAGCCAAGTCTCGTCACATCCACATGGTCCATTTATCCAAGAGCAAACTAAGCCCACATTCTGTGCCAAGTCAGAGAGATGAATCCTGTCTCTGATGGATTTAAGGATAGCTAGAGTCAAAGTCCCTTAGCCCTGCACCTGCTGGTGGAACAGCACAATGAGTGCTAATCATTGAAGAGTCACAGGGACCTTCCTGGCATCTTGTCCACATCCAGCTGCCAAAGCTACTGGGAAGTTAGTGAAACTCTAGAATCCCTTCCTCCAATTCCTCTCTGCACATTCCCACAAAACAAAATTACCTTTGCTCTAAGATTCTACCACTGCTGTTAAGATGATCAAAGGATATATTTATTGATCATTCAAGCAAGAGGAATCTCAGAACGTTTGCTAGAGATGGTTAGCAGGAATGTACAAAAAGAGACCCATTGACAGATGTGCAGATAATGTCAATTTGCAAATCAGCCAGGTGTCTGATGTCTGACATTTGGTCCTTAACTTTGAAAAGTATTTGGTTTGCACAGAGAATACCAAACCAAACAAAAATGTCCCCTGTGGAGATGGGAGAGAGGCAGGGGTAGAAAACCACAACCCAGGTCCACGGTGGCTTCTGTGTTCCCCACATCACAGTTGAGGATGGGCACCACCACTCCAAACTCTGAGAGGAGAGCCACCATGGCTCACTCTCCCTAACCAGCTTACACCTTCCTTTGTAGAGCTGAGGTCTGGAGAGGGAATGAATTATTTTCTTTTCAAAGAGCCTTCCTGGAGTGTGAGGCAAAGTGAAGTAAAAGGAGACAGCTCAGTTAATTTGGGTGTGCAGTAAAGGATGTGCAGAATGTGCAACTCAAACCTCCCACCCTGTGACATTTTTCTGGGTCTGGGGCTCCATGCTGCAAAACCTGGAAGCAATAGGAACATGGAGCAGGAGTTGAAAACAAATATGCATCATGTGCTTCTCCAGACAGCCAGCTACATAGATGGTCTACAGGGAGGTTTACTGTAACATCAGCCTGTGTTTTGATTACTCATTCAGTAAGTATTTACTAAGTGCATCTTATGCGCTGGCACTGTGTCTTCTGTCAAAAGTTTTCACTTAGTGTCAGCCTAGAATCTCATATTGCTATGGTTTGGATATGGTTTGTCCCCACCAGAACTCATGTTGAAATTTATCCCCAATGTGGTGATGAATGGCTTGGTGCTGTTCTTGTGATAATGACTGAGTTCTCGTTCTCGTAACACTGGATTAGTTCTGACAGGAATGCTTCGTTGAGAATGGGTTGTTATAAAGCCAGGACACTCCTTGGATTTTCCCCTCTTCACATGTGTCTACTTTGTCTTTGACCTTCTCTGCATGTTATGATGCAGCACAAAGCCCTCACCCGAAGCCAACAGATGCTGGTGACATGCCCCTAGAACTTCCCAGCCTGCAGAACAGTGGGCTAAATAAACTTCTTTTCTTTGTAAATTACACAGCCTCAGGTAATCTGATATAGCAACACAAAATGGACTAAGACACATAAAAGTGTATTTTTGTAAAACTGCCAGATTATCAGTATGTATGAATTTTAAAGTGTGATCATAAAACCTTACTAATCAAATAACAGGGCTTCTTTTTTCAAAATTAATTAACTAATCTTTAATTGGAAAATGAAAATTGTATATATTTATCATGTACAACATAATGTTTTGAAAATAGGTATACATTGTGGAATGGCTAATTTGAGCTACCTGACATATGTATTACCTCACATACTTATCATTTTTGGGGTGAGAATACTTAAAATCTACTCTCTCAGCAATTTTCAATAATATAATACATTGTTATTAACCATAGTTACCATGTCATATAGATCTCTGGAACTTATTCCTGCTAACTAAAATTTTGTATCCTTTGATCAACTTCTCCCCAATCCCCGCACTATCACCACTTCAGCCCTTGAGACCTTCAGCTTCTATGAATTCACCTTTTTTATATTCTACATATAGGTGAGATTATTCAGTATTTATTTTTCTGTGTCTGGCTTATTTTGCTTAACCTAATTTCCTCCATGTTCATTCGTGTTTTTGCAAATGATAGATTTCCTTCATTTTTAAGACTGAATAGTATTCCATTGTGCATATGTACCACATTTTCTTTACCCATTCATCTGCTGATGGACACTTCTGTGGATTTCATATCTTGGCTATTGTGAATAGTGCTACAATAAATATGGAAGCTCAGCTATCTCTTCAACATACTGAGTTTAATTCCTTTAAATATATATCTAGAAGTGGAATTGCTAGATCATGTAGTAATTCTATTTTTAATTTTTCGAGGAATTTTCATACTGTTTTTTATAATGGCAGCGCTAATTTGCATTCCCACCAACAGTGTGCAAAGATTCCCTTTTCTCTCCATCCTTACCAACACTTATCTTTCATCCTCATGATAATAACCATTCTAACAGGTGTGAGGTGATATATCGTTGGGGTTTTAATTTGTATTTCCCTGATGATTAATGATGTTCACATTTTTATATAACTGTTGGCCATTTGTATGCCTTCTTTTGAGAAATGTCTATTCAAGTCCTTTGTCCATATGTTAATTGGATTATTTGCTTTCTTACTATTGAGTTGTTTGAGTTCCTTATATATTTTGGACATTAGCCTCTTATCAGATGTATAGTTTGTAAATATTTTCTCCTACTCCATAGGTTGTCTCTTTACTCTGTTGATTATTTCCTTTCCAATGCAGAAGCTTTTTAGTTTGATGTAATTCCATTTGTCTATTTTCACTTTTGTTGCCCATGCTTTTGGGGTCCTATACTAAAAAGTCACTGCCCAGACCAATATCATGGAGCTTTTTCCTTAAGTTCTTTAAGTAGTTTT
>VSMD01058563.1:0-87844 GCA_008750895.1 Mirza zaza | reverse complement strand
TTTATAGTAGAGATGGGGTCTCGCTCTTGCTCAGGCTGGTCTCGAACTCCTGAGCTCAAACGATCCACCCACCTCGGTCTCCCAGAGAGCTAGGATTACAGGCTTGAGCCACCGCGCCCGGCCTATTTTCAAGATTTTTATGATGCATCTAAAGTGGTATTTGAGCCAAATTTATAGCCTTAGAGAAATTCATTTTTAAAAAAGACCAAAAATAACTAAGTTAATCACTCAACTCAAACTAGAAATAAAAACCACAGTAAACGTCAAAGATAGTGGCAAGAAATAATACAAAAACAATGCAGCAACTTTACACTAACAATTTTAAAACTAATTATTAAATAGATAATGTTTTAGAAAAATGACTTAAAGAGAAATAGAAAACACTTAAATGGCAAATAATCATTAAAGAAGTTGAATTTTTATTGAAAGTCACCCTTTCTCCCCAACACTGTATCCTCTGAAAACAAAGCACCCCACGGATGCTTCCTATCATGTACTGTCTTAGAGAAAATAAAAAGAAACATTTTATGAGTCTAATGTACTATCAAAATCAAACTGGTAGAATACAAAAAATTATGGATAAATCTCACTTAACATTGATATAAAAATCTTTAATAATAACATATCATATTTAGCAAATTCTAGTAAGTTCTTCCCCCTCGCAATAGAAAGCTAGTTCAAAATCTGAAAATCTGTTGAATTCAATATATCACATTCAGGTATGAAGAAAAACTGTATAATCATCTAAACAATTTTAAAGTCTGATAATACCAAGAGCTGCTGAAGCTATGGAGAAAACGGAGCTCTCATATGCAGTAAGTGTGCAAATCAGTGCCACTGTGGAGAGTAATTTGGAAAAGTAACTTGGAAACAAAGATGAAGACACATACACCTTTTATCTCAACAATTCTACTTCTTATTACATATACTGCTTAAGGGTGGTCTTGGGACCAAGAGCATCACCTTATTAGAAGTGCAAAGGACATGAACAGAAACTTCTCAAAAGAAGACAGAATAAAGGCCAACAAACATATGAAAAAAATTTCAACATCTCTAATCATCAGGGAAATGCCAATCAAAACCACAATGAGATATCACTTAACTCCAGTGAGAATGGCCTTTATCAAAAATTTCCCAAACAATAAATGCTGGTGTGGATGCGGAGAGAGAGGAACACTCCTACACTGCTGGTGGGACTGCAAACTAGTTCAACCTCTGTGGAAAGCAATATGGAGATACCTTAAAGCGATACAAGTGATCTACCATTTGATCCAGCAATTCCACTACTGGGCATCTACCTAAAAGACCAAAAGTCACTTTATGTAAAAGACACCTGCACTCAAATGTTTATAGCAGCACAATTCACAATTGGAAAGCTGTGGAAACAACCCAAGTGCCCATCAATTCATGAGTGGATTAATAAAATGTGGTATATATATATACCATGGAGTACTACTCAGCTTTAAGAAGCAATGGTGATATAGCACCTCTTGTATATTCCTGGATACAGCTGGAACCCATTCTACTAAGTGAAGTATCTCAAGAATGGAAAAACAAGCACCACAGGTACTCATCAGCAAATTGGTATTAACAGATCAACACCTAAGTGGACATATAGGAGTAACGTTTATCGGGTGTCAGGAGTGTGGGAGGGGGAAGGAGGGGATGGGTATATACAACCACAACCAGTAAGATGTGCAACATTTGGGGGATGGACATGCTTGAAGCTCTTACTCGAGGGGGGAGGGGAGCATGTTAAGTATGTAAACTTAACACTTGTACCCCCATAATATGCTAAAATAAAAAAATTTTAAAAAAGCAGAATCAAGCCAGGAATGGTGACTCACACCTGTAATCCTAGCACTCTGGGAGACCAAGGCAGGTGGATCGCTCGAGGTCAGGAGTTCAAAACCAGCCTGAGCAAGAGCGAGACCCCGTCTCTACTATAAATAGAAAGAAATTAATTGGCCAACTAAAAATATTTATACAAAAAATTAGTCGAGAATGGTGGCACATGCCTTTAGTCCCAGCAGCTACTCAGGAGGCTGAGGCAGTAGGATCGCTTGAGCCCAAGAGTTTGAGATTGCTGTGAGTTAGGCTGACGCCATGGCACTCACTCTGGCCTGGGCAACAAAGTGAGACTCTGTATCAAAAAAAAAGAAGTGCAGAATCTCAGGCCCCCACCCAGACCTACTGAATCAGAATCTATATTTTAACCAGCTCTGAGGAATTCTTGAGCCCTGGCCTTGAGATCTCAAGCATGTGTGCACATGTGTTTGTTGCAACATTGTTTCTCATAACAACAGAAAAGGGAACAACCCACATTTCCAACAGAAGAACAGATTAATAAATCATGATACTATCACACAATGACATGCTACAAAGCAGTTAAAAATAAATGAAATAGAGATATATATGCTGCATGGATTACATTCAAAATCATAATGTGGGGGGAAAAAGCAAATTGCAGACTGAAGTGTAGAGTATGATCCACTTTATTTAAAATTTAGAAATAAAACAATATTCTGTTTTATTTGGGGATACAAGCATATGTTCAAAAGGCACAGAGACAACATACACCAAATTAAAGATGCGGTTTACCTCTGGAAGAAAGGAAATGACATGGAGAAACTGAACTATGTGTAGAGTGTTTTGTTTCTTTTCTTTGTTTTTTTTTTTTTTTTTGAGACAGTCTCACTTTGTTGCCCAGGCTAGAGTGAGTGCCATGGTGTCAGCCTAGCTCACAGCAACCTCAAACTCCTGGGCTCAAGCAATCCTGCTGCCTCAGCCTCCCAAGTAGCTGGGACTACAGGCATGCGCCACCATGCCCGGCTAATTTTTTCTATATATATAAGTTGGCCAATTAATTTCTTTCTATTTTTATAGTAGAGACAGGGTCTCGCTCTTGCTCAGGCTGGTTTCAAACTCCTGACCTTAAGCAATCCGCCCGCCTCGGCCTCCCAGAGTGCTAGGATTACAGGTGTGAGCCACAGCACCGGCCAGTTTTTTGTTTCTTTAAGAAAAAAGTTGGAATCAAACATAGCAAGATGTTTAAATATGATAAAACTGGGTCATGGTTATATATTTGTTTAGTATATTTTTCTATATGCTTAACATATGACACAAGGGGAAAAAAGAATTAAAAAGCTAGCCTGAGAAAGCTAGCTTTCAGTTATTAACAGACTAATCTAGATGACAAGAGGAACATCAGCCCATCCTGGGAAGGTGAGGCTGATGTGCACAGTGACCCCTCAACTCATTCCAGCCCCCAGCCGCCCACGGCTCCTTCTGAACGCCGGTGTGCTTCTCAGACTGACAACTACTCGCAGAGACCCTCCCGTCGGAAGATTTTAAGTAGCTGGCTTCTGCCACGCCCCTGCCTTGCAGACTAAGAAGGTCGAAGTCACGTGCCAGCTGTTCTTCCTTGCGACTCTGGTTCCTGCACCAGCCAGCGCTGGCCTCTCAGCCTTTCCTGGGCGGGCCTGGTGCAGGTGTGCGGAGCAGCGCCGGTGTCGCCGCTGCCGTGTGGGCTGCGGCTGTGCCGTGCATGCCCAGACCCTTAGTGGAGGCAGTAGTTTGGGAGTAGTTTTGACTTAAAAAAAAAACAATTTTGTATGGAAGAATATAAAACACCTACAAGAAAGCACACACATGCTGCATATGTAATGACTTTTCATAAACTGAACACCCCTGTGTAACCAGCACCCAGAGCAAGACACAGAACACTGCCAGCTCCCCCGAACCCCTCTGGCACCCCCACCAGTCACGATGCTCTTCACAAGGGTGACACTCTCCTGACCTCTAACACCATAGGTGAGTTTTGACTTTGTCTTTATGCCCGTATAAATGGAATTATGATGAACGTACTCCTCGTGTCTGACTTTTTTGTTTAACAGTGTGAGATTCATCCATATTGTTGCTTATTGTCGTAGATTATTTATTCTCATTGCCATATAGTTATGTGACTATAACAATTTGTGTATCCCTTCCACTGTTGATGGTCGTTTGGGGGGCTATTCTGAGTAGTGCTGCTATGAACATGCCAATGAAAGGCTTTTAGTGAACATGTATGTACGATATTTCTGGGCCGGAGAGCGTGCATACGTTTAACTTTGATAGACCCGGAGCAGTGACATCTTGATTTTGCATCTTCCAGATTGTGACTGAGGTGGTAGTTCCGATGGCCCACTTCTATGGTGGTGTTCTGGAAGCATCCTGAAACCTGGGGCTGCAGCCACCTCTCCAACACTGCAAAGAGGCTCCAGGCTCCTAAATGACGGCAGGGAATCCCTAACCACTAAAAAAGATATTTCCCATCATTCTCAGCATGGCCACATTCGGTTTGTACTAATTTAAGCCTCCATCATTTACATCCTCATTTATATTTGCATTCATACTTTCCCACGTGGGTACATTTTCATGCTAAATTCATCCTCTTTTCACCAAAGCTGTCTGCTTGATTTACATCTTTTTCAACCTATCCACATTTCAAGACATTTTACCAATATGAGAACATGCTACATATTGGGTAACCCATTTAATCTACTTTTATACAGTAGGTACTTTTAACCTTACAAAAAGTATTTGAGTGTTTATTTATTTAAGTATTTAAGTCATTATTTTCCTTTTCCTTTTGAGGAGGTTCATGTTCTAGGCCAGCAGGATAGCAAACATGTGGAGGGTCTGGATAGTAAATAAAATACTACTGAATGGGTAAAAAAATTCTGAAGAGCCAGCAGCCAGCAAGTGCAAATGTTCCTGACCTAAAGTTAAAAAAATATACATTTTTTTTTCATTTTCTTGGCCCTTATTTCCATAAGCTTGAAAAATGATAAATCTCCACCTTAATATAAAAATTAACTTACAAGAATTTACTAAATTGAGAGTTTATCTTTGAATCTTGATATTCTATACTAATTTGAATGTAAATATGAAAATATGTGTATGAATATGGTTTCGTAGATATGTATGTAATGTACTCTGCTAAGTATTTATTTCTTCATTAAAGAGTAGTCCTAGAGCTCATACAAGGGAACAGCAATATGCTTTCCCTTCTAGAAAGGGTCTCCAGCTCTGCCCTCAAGGAGCTTCCAGGTAGAAGTAAAATAGAAGGTACTCACACATAGCTGCATGCAAGAAAAAGGGAAAAATTCATGTGGGTTATACAGACAAAGTGATACTAAGGTTTAGCAGATAAGAAAGAGATAAATTCCAGCTAGAGAATTGCATGTATTGTGTTTATGTATATGTGTGTGCATATGTATATATGGATATATATACACAAACATATGTAATATACATATATATTATGTGTTATGCTATGTTAAAAAAAAAAAAAAAAAAAACCTTTCTAGCTGAGGGAGACTGCCATGGAGCATGCCTTTGATATCTAAACCAACTAACCCAGAGCCAGCCCTCCTCCATCTGGCCTGCAAACCTGGAGACAGTTCCTCTGCCTTAATCATCCCAAGACCAGGTAGTACGAGGCAACTCAGAACCACCCATACAGGTAAGAACCTGCCAGAATTATTCACACTAGCCAGTCCTAAACTGTCCACCTGCCCTGCCTTTCCTGTGGAAACCACAAAAATGGCCTCAGCCTAAACTTTCCCCTGGCTCCTGTCTTTCCCATGTGGCCCTGTGTAGCCTGGCATGCCTCCCTCTCTGGGACCTGTGAGTATAACTTTGTTCTCCTGAGCCTTTTCTCTGTCTCCTCTTGTGGCCACACCTGCTGACGACCTCAGAAAAGAATATAAAACAAGGATCAGAGAAGACTTTGTGAAAGTAATATTGAAAGATGTATTATTTGAGTATAGAAAGTTGCCAAGATTAAAAACTTGAAAAATAAATATTGAAAATATTCTAAGAACACTAGTTTTTGATGATTAAACAGACATACTGTCACTGCTGTGTGATCTGGAAATTGACTGTGGCAGGCACAGGATTGTAGATACCATCTCATTCAGCTCAGAGGATGCATCACCTGGTGGCGGAGCTAGGACTTGGACCTACCTCTACAGATTCTCAGACCAATACTGTTGCCTCCATGTAGACTATTTTCTATGAATTGAACAAATTATACTTTCTTATCATAATGGAATATTTTGAAAAGAAGTCTTATTTGTAATTGTGAATCTTTTTTGGAAAGTGAGTTAAGTATGTAGATATCAGTTCATAGGTTTAATGACAGCATCTGTCATAATTTGTCACATCCTTAATTTGGGAAACCCTAATTGCAAATAATGTCCAAAGTTAAATTGTATGTTGATTTGTGTCCTAAGATCCCACCACTAATAGTATGAGGTTTGAAAATCAAGTGCTCCTGAGAAAAGCTACAAGTTCATTAAGGAATCTTATGATGGCTATTGTATAATAAAAACCTTGTCTGCTCTTTGTTCTGGGTTTCTGGCATTGAACCTCTGAAAACCCTTGGAGTTTCCTGAGTGGTAGGACTTTGTTGTGCTAATGAGGCAATGGTGGGCCCCTAGGCAGCCTCAAGATGAGAGCTGGTCACCAGAAAGACCAGCCAGGTAATTAGAGGGTTGGGGACTTTGAGCCACCTGACCTTTGAGGAAGAGGGGAGGGGGACTGGATGTTGAGATCAGTCACGTGGTCAATGGTTTAATCATGGCCACATAATGAAACCCCAATAAAAACTCTGGACTCTGAGACTCCCAGAGCTTCCTGGTTGGTGAACATATTGATGTGCCAGGAGAGTGAAGTGCCTGATTCCATGAGGAGAGGGTGCTGAAGCTGTGCATCTGGGCCCCTCCCGTATGTATATGCTTTACAATAAAACTGCAGTTGTAAGTATAGTGCTTTCCTGAGTTCTGCTCATTGTTTCAGTGAATTATCAAACTGAGGCAGCCATGGGAACCCTCAAATTTATAGCCAGGCAGTCAGAAGTGCAAGTGCCTTGGGGACCCTCTGAGACTTGTGGCTGGTGGTTGAAGTGGGGAGTGGGCAGTCTGCGATGAACTTTGCCTTTAATCTGTGGCATCTGCACCAACACCAGATAGCGTCAGAATTGAATTGCCGCATGCACTATTGGTGTCAGGCCAGTTTGAGTGGAACCAGAATGTCTCATTATCTATTCAAAACTTGATATCTAAGATGTAATACACAATTATCATTTTAGATTTCTTTCCCTTCAATTCCTTTTAGCTGCAAGATCTGATAGGTTACCGTGAATGTTGTTACTTCTTTTCTGTTGTACTCATGCTCTCTGAGAACAGCATGGTTTGGGAAACTGTCTTTGGTAGGGGCCTGATGGAAAATAGAAGGCATGCTCGGCTGGAATTTTTAAAGAGAGTTTCAAGTGAAGACATGATTTTGAAAAGAATAGACAGGATTAAGGGAACAGCAGAAAATGCGGAGGCACCTAGGGAAGCACATACCACTCTGGAGCCTGCAGTCTCACTGGTGCCTGGCTGGCAGAGAGCCATGGAGAGGGCCCATCTAGCAGTCCGACCCTTATGGACCGTCGCAGCCACCGTGGAACCACCGCTAAGCAGGAGGAGGCAAGCCCCAACCTCTCTCACTTCCTACCTACCGAAAATAAAGCAGAGATAAAAAGGAAATCCCATGATTCACCTCACAGGTAGAGAATGAACTGGAGGTGGATGGATGATATCTAGCATTGAAATGAGCATAGGACTCCATATAAGAGACTGCTAGATTCCAGGATTGTCACAGGTGAATTGATTTTCAAAAAGTCAATCAGCATTTATTTTCTCATATAGCATAGAGTTGACTTTGTTTAATCCTCTTAGAAATCTAGGGTGTGGAATAGCTGATATCACATTATTGCTATTGCATAAGAGAAATATGGATTAACTGGTGATTTCACTTAGAATTTGTCTGGGAAGCCTTTGCTGAGTTGGCTACATTTGTATGTTCTGTGTTCTCATTTCGTTTTCCCTCATGATACTGTAATTTAGTTTTCTACCTGCCTATTTTCCCTCCTATACCGTGAGATTTTTCAGGGCACAGACTTTCTTATATTCCTTTCTAAATACTGGGCACAAAAAAATGTGAGCAAGGAATAACAGACTATAAGTTGACTAAGCTTATTTGAAAAATAAATAAAATGCATAATAATTGAAATTTAAAACAAACCTAATGGAGAGGCTTAACACCAGATTAAACATCTCAGAAGAGGAAAATATAAAATGGAAGATATATTTGAAGAAATTATCTAGAATGCAGCTCAGAGAGACAGAGGTATACTTTTTTAATGCAAAAAAGAGGTTAAGATACATAAAGGATAGGATGAAATCAAACACACTTGCATTTGGATTTCCAGTAGAAGAGAATAAAGAGAAGGGGGAAGAGGCATTATTCAAAGATATAGTAGTTGGGAATTGATTAGGAAGCCTAACAAATTGCAAGCAGAATAAATAAATAGAAACCCAGACCTAGACACATTATAATAAAACTTCAGACCACCAATTACAAAGAGAAGACATTAAAACAAGCCTTAATAAAAAGTCTCCAAAAAAAAGATGATTAGATTGAGAGTATCTTAATTGCATCACTAAAGGCCAGAGGCAGGGGAAGGATAGACTCAACGTACTCCCAAACTGTCAGCTGTCACTGAAGATGAAGCTTGCAGTTCTTTCAAGATGAAGGACAAAATAAAGATATTTTCAGACAAATAAAAATTGAATTTGCCTCCAACACAGTTGCTCATTAAAGAATTATATTCAGAAAGAACTAAAGTCATCGCAGATGGAAGTTCTGAGATTTGAGGGGTAATGTGTATAATGATGCTTATATGTGGGAAAATCAAATGAGTACTGACTTCATAATACAGTGATGACAGTGACTTATAATGTTAAAATTAAGAGAAAACTAACATAGGAAGGTGGTTTAGATCAACACAGAAAATAAATGACCAGTGTTCACTATAATACCAATTATTTGCATCATAACCACAAATGACCCATGAAGGAATAAAAGAACTGGTAAACAATCATGATCATCTCTTTATGATTAAATATTCCTTTGCTGACATGTTTACTTATTTTGTCATCTACCAGCAACCACTGACAAATAGGCTATGGCGAGAGCCTAAGTGTTAACACAAATTTATGGAGAAACTTAAAACTAATGATACTTTAGCATTTTCTGTAAATTGCAAAAAGAATTGGTTTTGATTGTTAGTGATCTAGGTTTTTCATCTACTTGATAAAACTCCAGTGTTAAGCAGAATTGAAAGAACTACTTGACACATTCTATTTTATTCATTTATTTATTCCATAATCAAACATTCATCAAGCCCTAGAGTGGCAGATCCTCATGGTGAGAGTTTTTACCCAGTTCATGAGTGCAGCAGGTGTCACATCTGAAGAGGAAGCTGTGTCCAAATCGGTTGCCTGTCTCTGACTTGTCTCTGCCGAGGACGAAGCCAAGATTGAGAAGACAGAGCAGAAACCAGTAAAGATGAATTGTGCAGGTGAAGTGAGATTACTCTCAAATTCATTCAGTACGTCTTATTGAGTGCCAATTAAATTTCATGCACTTTATTGGGTGCTAAGTTGTAAACATGAATAAGATATGCTCCCTAACTTTTCCTGCTACTAGAAAGTGGTAAGTAAATACAGAATTATATTACAGTTATTACATACTATGGATTGAATGTTTGTGTCAACACAAAATTCATATGTTGAAATCTTATTCCCCAGGGTGATGGTATTAGGAAATAGGGTCTGTGGGAGGTGATTAGGTCATGAGGGAGCCTTCATGACTGGCATTAGTGCTCCTAAAAAAGAGGCCCCAGAGAGCTGCCTTTCCCCTTCCACGGTGTGAGGACACAGCAAAAAGACGTCTGTGAACCAGGAAGCGGGCCCTCACCAGACACCGAATTTGCCAGTGCTTTGATCTTGGACTTCCCATCCTCCAAAACCATGAGAAATAAATTTCTGCTGATTCGAAGCCACCCGGTCTATGGTAATTTGTTATAATAGCCCAAATGGACTACAACATGAAGAATCTGATGATGATTTAGAACTTTCATGTTTTCTTTTTCACTGAGAAGAGCATGCTAAGATATATTTTTTTCTATTAAAAATAATATGCCTTCTGATATGATGCACTGAAAAGAACACATTACTTCTGTGAAATCTCTGCCAAAAGTGCATAACTTGGATGGAACACCTGATAAACCCAAATGGAGGGACTTTCTCTGTCATATAGTCTTCAAATACGTCCGTATTGTGAAAGACAAATTGAAGAGTCGTTCCAGATTAAAGGAGACTCAAAAAATAGGACAACTGAATGCAACACATGATTCAGACATTCGCTGTAAATTAAGTAGATAATTGGCCAAATCTGAATAAAGTCTGTAGATTAAAAAAGTATTGCCTTGATGCTAATTTCCTTATTTCGATCATTGTTCTGTGGTCATGTCCTTGCTTCTAGGAAATGCATGCTAAGTATCCGGGATAAGAAACATCCTGACTATACTTACTCTCGTATCAGTCAGGAAAAAAAGCAAGAGATAGAGAAAGATAAAGCAAATGTTTTCAAAAAATGCTAACATTTAGGGAAACAGGATGAAAGATATATGGGAATTCTTGTTATTACAGCTTACATTTAAAAAAGGTAAAAGAATAAAACTATTATGCTACAGTTAAGATAATAGGCTTTTCAAGTATTCCTAGTGCTTGCTAAAAGCAAATGAAGTTTATTTAAAGAAAGGGGTAGGCCTGGCGCGGTGGCTCACGCCTGTAATCCTAGCACTCTGGGAGGCCGAGGCGGGAGGATTGCTCGAGGTCAGGAGTTCAAAACCAGCCTGAGCAAGAGCGAGACCCCGTCTCTATTATAAATAGAAAGAAATTAATCGGCCAACTAATATATATATATATATATATATAAAAATTATCCCAGCATGGTGGCGCATGCCCGTAGTCCCAGCTACTCAGGAGGCTGAGGCAGCAGGATTGCTTGAGCCCAGGAGTTTGAGGTTGCTGTGAGCTAGGCTGATGCCACGGCACTCACTCTAGCCTGAGCAACAAAGCGAGACACTGTCTCAAAAAAAAAAAAAAAAGAAAGAAAGAAAGGCGTAAACCCTTTAAAGAAAGGTCTCCTCTCTGAAAATAATTTCCAAAATGCGGCATAACTTTTTCCTGAATTTTTCATTTTTATGTTCCATAAAAGCAAGCTCAGGTTCCAAATTCCCCACCAGGTGTGCACATGTGATGTGTTTGGACTGGTGTGGGTTTTTCTTTTCCCCCGGAAGGTGACCTCCAGAGTGGAAAGGATAACAGTGATCTCACTGCTGGCCTCCTGTGATCTCTTTCCATTCACTAGCTTAACCTTAACACTTGTACTGCCATACTACGCTAAAATAAAAAAAAATAAGTGATATTTATCTTTCAAACATGTGCCAATAACATCAATTCCTGATTTCCGCATGTAATATACATTTCCCAAGAGTAGGTTTGCACAATAATACCAAAAAGAAAAAGAAAAAAAAAAAGTTTTTTTGAATGGAGACTCACTAACAGGGCTCAATTCTCTTGTAGGTTCTTTTAATGGCTCGTTCATGAAGGCTTGATCCCAACTCCAAAAATGGGGGGGAAAAAAACCCCACAGTTGTAAATGCCTAGGAAATTGTACTGCTGAAATGATTCTCTTGTAAGAATCTCCGGGTCTTCTGCCAACCCCCTGAGATAAAGTTTCTTGGAATAAATAGAGATTAGAGACTTCTTTCTACCTCTGGTAGAATCTGGCCATGTTCCAAACAGAGCAGGGACCCAGCAGGTGTCCTGGCCAGACCCCTTCGTGGTGGCCACCAGGGCAATCCAAGAGATGGTGCCTGGACTTCCTACCAATATTCTTTCACAGAAGGGGCTGGTTGTTTACAGCTTAGAATGCTTTTTGTTGTCATATATTCCTTTCACATGTCAAGGTAGTTAGATCTGCAGCACTGCCTCCTTTGCAGATATTCACTCATATTTTCAAGTGCTTTTATTATCTACCTTCTGAATTGAGAAATTGATAGTCAGTGATGAATTTAAGCATCAGGCCAAATCTAAGCTAAAAAAAAAAAAAAACAATCAGCTGTTTTACTGTCTTACTGGACATTGTGGAAAAGAAAATTCCTCCAAAATCCTCTGTAGGCTTTAATTAAATGTTATTGGACTCTAGAAATCATGTGAGGTCATCTTGAGGCTTTGTCCCACCTTTTATAAAAGGTTATTACCAGCTCATTCATGTTTTCTAAAAATACTAGATTAAGAGCAAAGGAGAACTCAAATAACTTCCTTCTCAACAAGGCTGGGAATTTCTCCTCTTCTGACTTCTATTTTTTTCTGAAAGCGTACACCAAAGAGAATGGAGGGTGCACACAGATGGTTAGGAATTATATGATTCCTTTTGTTTTCAAAGCCTGAATCTACTTTAATATTTAATTTTTCCTTGCAATAGCTCTGACAAGTAACCATGTATTTCAGAATCCCTCCTCTAAACACAGGTGAACTTATTCCCAGGCAAAATAGCTGACTCATCAAAGCCAGGCAAGATTGCAGCGTGGCAGTGTGGCAGGTTCCAACTGCTCCTGTGAATCACAGCCACACTCAATCCTTTCTAAGGGGAAAGCTTATATGCTTGGGCTCCATTTTCTTCCTGTCTGACTGCTGTTTACTGAACAGTCATTCCCAACCCTTAAGCCTGGAGGCCCAGCCTGTGCTGTTCCAGTCAGGTGAAGGTGTAGCGGGAAGGACTGAGTCATGACTAAGTGCCTGTCCACACCCCTGGCCCTCCTTCCACATCACCTCTTAAAACCCTCTGACACTTAGAGACTATTGCTTTTACCTGGGGCTTACCAAAAGATAGAAATTGAGGGTAGATCTTCTATAATTACTGAAAAAAATAAGGTGGAGAAAGAAGGGAGATAACTAAGATGTACACGGCAAATAATGGCTTACAAACATGGACTGGCTGGGGATATACCCCAAAGAATTGAAAGAAGGGACTTGAACAGGTATGTGTACACCAGTGTTCACAGAAGCATTATTCACAATAGCCAAAAGGTGGAAACAACCCAAACGTCCACTGAAGGATGGATAACCCAAATGTAGTACATACAATGAAATTCTGTCACATGCTACAACATGGATGAACCTTGAAGACATGCTTATTGAAATAAGCCAATCACAAGAACTTAAATACTGTACGGCTCCACTTATATGAGGTGCCCAGAGTAGTCAAATGCATAGAGACAGAAAGTAGAATGACAGTTGCTAACGGGACAGGGGAGGTGGGAGGTTATTTTTTCATGGATACAGTTTTAGTTGGGGAAGATGAAAAAGTTCTCCAGATGGATGGTAGTGATGATTGCACAGTGTGAATGTACTTAATACCACTGAACTGTGCACTTAAAATGGTTAAAATGTTAAATTTTATGCTCTATCTACTTTATCACACTTGGAAAAAACTCATATGGATTGGGGAATAAAGGGAAAATATTCTAGCCAGTTATGTAAATAGCAGAGATAGGCTCTTTATTTCTCAAATAATCTTTTTTTTCTTTTTTGTCCTTTGGCTATTTGAAATGCATTTAAGAAAGAAATTAGGATTAATAAAGAGAACTGAGTAATAGCCACTTAATGAGTGGTTCAGGGTATTTCAGCCAGATGGTGTGCTTTGGCAGCTGAGCATTGGTCCCTGCAGAAGTGTCATGCTGTAAGCAGGAAATAAAAGTCCCTTGTGTGTGCACAAAACAACACTTTATTTGGAGTCCAGGGGAAATCTGCTAATATCCTCTGATAAGTCAGAAGACAAAATCTTCCCACTAAGCCCAAAGCTGTCACCAGATAATTTTTTTCTCCTCTAGGCAGACTGCCTCATTTGTAGCTTTCTTTTTCCTAACTTTACTTTCAGATATCATCATCTTTTTCCTCCCAGGTTTGCAAAGCTCTACCACTAGCATTTAATTGATTACTACCACTTAATTAAGCCATATATACAATGGACCGTAGTGCTATGTGTACCAAAAAGTACAACACAAGGTTCTTGTTCTCAGGAACTTATAACCTAGAAAGGCAGGAAAGTCACGTGCACATAGAAAGGTAACTGACAATATCAGCGCTGAAAGTGAGATACACACACTCACACATTATTGATGAACAGAGAAGGGAAGATTTTATAAGGTGAGAAGCATGAGAAAAAATGAGACTTAGGCTAAAGTGTGTGTGACGTGTAGAAACCATATACTTTGAGTGATGACAGAAGGCTTGATTCCAGCCCAGGATAGTACAACGCCTGTACTCAAAGTCTGGAGTCTGCATCTGACATTGGAAGATAAAAAATAGTCTCCCAATTTGGCTAGAACAAAAAGTATGTGCCAAGCAGTAGCAGATAAGGTTGGAATTAAGAATTGTCAAAGGATTGTGAGCCTTGAGAACTAAAGACATTATCTTGTACGAAATGGTTGGCTCTTGGTGGTCTGTTGTTAACTTTTCATTTTGGAAATTATCGAAAGTATGGAAAGGGGTATACAGGTATGAACCCAAATGTACCCACAAACCAGCTTTCACAATTATCAACATTTTGGTCAAATCATCTTTCATTTATTACCCTGCCAACTTCCCTCTTCTCCTGTTATTTTAAAGCAAATACAAGATATTAATTTCATCTGTAAATATTTACATCTCTAAAAGATGAGCACTCTATAAAATATATATACACAAAACCAAACTAGCATTATCACATCGAAAAATTAGCGATGATTTCTTAATATCATCAAATATTGGCAGTGTTCAAGTTTCCCCAATTTCTCCATAATTTTAGCTTTTTTTCAAATTAGAATCCAAATAAGGATCATGCATTACAGTTGGCTCATATGTCTTTTAAGTCTCTTTCCATTGACAGTTTTTTCCCTCACTCCATAACCATCTTTTAAAAAAATATCTTGTATTTATTTGTTAAAGACACTGGGTCATTTTTCCTGTGGAGTTTCTGCACTCTGAATTCTTCTGACTGCATCCTCATGGTGTCATTTAACATGTTCTTCTATCACTTATATTTCCTGTAATTCAGTATTTATATCTGGAGGATTGATCATAGTCAAGTTCCATTTTGGCAAGAATAAGTCATAGATGCTGTTGTATATTTTTATCAGGAGACACCTAATATCTATTACTGTTTGTATGTGTGAGTGTGATGTCAGCAGCTATTGAAGATCAGTGCCCACGTGCATTCTTTCATTAGGGGCTGCAAAAGGGTGATCTTCTGTTGCTGGGCTCTGATTACCAAATAAAATTTCCACAGGGTCTTTAAAATTACAGCATCATTTTGTTAATTTAACTAGAAAGGATTCTGAAATATAGACTACTTAAAAGTGAGAAAGACATTTGAGCCCATAGATCAACTATAGCTTCACTAAAACTGGGACTATAGACATGATGTTCTTGCTGGTGGAATGTGATAGGAAGTTTTTGGCACCACCTATATAGTATTCCTGCTATAGAAATGGAACCTAAATCTCATTAAGCCTGTAGAACTAGCTTAGCTCCTAGTTGAAATAGCAGGGGACAGTGAAACAATTTAAATGACACCATGAAGATGTCATCAACCAATTCAAAATATGGAAGATTCCACAGGGCAAATGACCAGGTGCCCCCAAAATCAATGGCATAAAAAGAGAGGGGGGATGCTTATAAAAGAGACTTAACATTTTCTGCCATTAATTTATAAAAAACAAGAGAAGAAAAAATAATAAAAGAAAAAAATATATAAAGAAAAAAAAGAGAGACTTAACAGACATATTGGCCAAATGTAAGATGCAGAATTTATTTGGACACTGCTTCCAACAAAAGCAATTGTAAAAATATGTTATTAAGACATATGTATGGCATGAAGAGTTTATTATTAACTTTGTTAGGCATGGTAACAATATCGTGGTTATGCTTCCTAAAAATTCCATCTATTCCTGAGGGTGGAAACCCACAGGAGCAAATCAACTGCAGATGCATACTGCTGTGTTTACAGGTAAAAATGACATGATATAAGGGATTTGCTTTAAAATATTCCAAAACAAAGGAAATTACCTGTGTATGTGGGAAAATAGATAAAAACCACATAGGCAAAATGCTGATAATTTTAAAGCTGGATGCTGAGTATATTAAGATATATTATTCTAGTTTGTATATTTTTGAAAACTTCTGTAATAAAAAGGTTTTTTTAAAAAATATTAAACAAAATGTAAAAACAAACTATTGAGGGAGAGGGTAGGAGGGAAGGAGGGAAATTTTGCAGAATAATCTAGGTGACAGAGAAAGTGCCTTGCATTCTGGTTCTATCAGTGAGATGGTGAGAATGGGATGAATTGGGGATGTATTTGCGGAGTAGAGACCATTTTTAGTGGTATTAGGAAGGGAGAAATCAATTATGGGTCTCAGATTTTTGGCTTTGAGCGAGTGGGAGGATGGCCATGAAAAGTCAGCAAGAAGGAAGAAAATCAGGAGAAGCAAGCAGAGCTCAGAAGCTCATTTTTGGTCTGAGTTTGAGATGGCCAAGCAGAAATGTGAATCCATGGTTATTCATCCAGCTCTGGTACTCAGGGGAGTTGTGGGACCAGGGGACATACCTTTAGGAGTCATCAGTCCACAGACGGCATTGAAAACCATGGTCTATGATAAGGTCAGTTAAGGGAGAGAGTAGGTTAAAGAAAAATAGTCTGTGTTAGAGTTGGAATTTTTCAGAATCTAGAGATGAATGTTAAAAATCATCTGCAAAATCTCTCCAAAGCAAAAAAGGAAAGGGAGTTTTACAGTAACCACATCCAAGCTGTGAATTGGCTCCTGTGTTCTCTCTATCCCGAGGGGACCTGGAACGCTGTTGCCTGCTGCTGGGGTGTCCCAGCAACTGCCTGGATGCAGCATGGGACTGGAATTTCAGCTGCAGCCTCCCTAAGTGGGGCTGGCATCTAAACCTGGACCTTGTTTTCTGCCCTGCCTCCGAGGGCTACTTGTCAATATAGGATTTCTAGATCACAGGATCACAAGCCCCAAAGCCCAGCACTTAAAACAAACAGAGGAGGAAGTCAACAAAAACCACTCTTGTGAAACTGTCTATTTTTAGGGACTTTTCCCTGGTTAGTTTGTTGCTGCAGTTCTGCAGTGCTAACTCTGAGCAGCTTTTGTTTGCCTTCCCACTGTGTGGCCCCAAAGGACAATGCCAGGATTTACAGACCAGTGGGATCCTAAATGTCAGTGTGAATGCCAGCGGCAAGGTTACTCTTCGGTCTCTAGGCAAAATCCTTCCCCAGCATTTTTTTTTTTTTCTTTTTACTTCTAAGGCACTCCCTCATGGGCCCAGCAAAGTTAATTCCTTGACTGCTATCTTGGAGCCTTGTTAACATATTGTAAATGCTACAGACTGGAGGACAGAGGTGGGGGTGGGGCACACATTGCAAATCCTCCCCAATTAATAAATTCAGTGACGTCAGTCTAGAAAAGCAAGTTATCTTAGTGACTTGGCAAAGCGGGGCACCCCACCCCTTCTGCCCAAATCCCTGGTCGGTGATATGGGAAATTCACCCTTTTAGCTTAGGATTTTGTTCTCTGTGTAAAGCCAATTGCTGATGCCGTTAGTAAGTGAAACCATGTCTTATTAAAATAAATCCAGGTCCTCCCAAGTTTATGTCTGAAAGGAGACTTTCTGCAGGAGGGGGGTGCTGTGCTAAGCTTCTGCAGAGTGGCTCTGCCTGCAGGCTGCCCGGTGGCCTCAGGATAGATTGCTGAGAGGTGGGATAGCCTCGTAGGGTGCCTGGACTCAGAAGTCAGCCTGTCTGGATTGGAATTCCTGACCCATCCGTTAACTGTGTGGACCAACCTCTTTCTGCCTCGATTTCCACATCAGTCAAAGAGGGATATTTATAGCGCCTACCTCGTAGAGCTGCTTGGAGGTTAGAATTTGTAAATCTAGTTAAAGCTCCTAGAGTTGTGTCTGCACATAGTGAACCGGCGTGAGTGTTAGTTGTAACTGTCTGATTATGGCTGTTACCCGCATGCTGGCTCCCAGGGGTGTACTATTTTAAACCCTCTGCTCAAAGTATGGACAAAACACTTATTCCTCTCAACACAGCCAAGAAAAGCTGCAAGACTCCTAAAATCTTCACTAAGACACAAGGGAGAGCCCAGGGAACCTGAAGCCTGATACCTGCTGAGCACTGGGGCTGGCAGGGGCTCAGGCTCCCAACCTTCCTTCTTTAGGCATCCTGGTCCTCCAGAGTATGACCTGCCGTGTGCTTACCCTAGGCTACATTCTGCTGTTGGCTGTATTTCTGGTCTCCTCCCTGATGACTGACCCTTATCCTTTATGCAAGTCCTGACTTCACCCAGGAAGTGACTCTGAGTTCAGAGGATCCAGGGTTAGGTGAGTGAAGCACTCACCTCAGTGCAAAATATGGGGGCATTGTGTGTGGGGGTGTCAGTCATCCAGATAAATAATATTTTGCAGATAAATAATATTTTGATGCAATATTTTTAAAAAATCAAATGACTGCAAAAAAATAAAAACCCATGACAAATAAAATATTGCTATTTCAAATTCAGACAGGATTTGATGGTGGCATGCTGAGCCATATTGGAACCTTAGGCAAAATGAATGATGTGCTCCTCTGTATACATGCTTTCATATATTTGTAAATGACAAATAACTTTAATAAGATTGTTTAAGGATTTGCTTTTCTCAAGGTAAAATGATAAGAAATTCTGTTTGAAGTATAAGTGAAATAAATAGTTACATTGAAAACAATGCTGTGAGTTTTAATAAACCAACTTTTCCAATGTTCAATATTTTTGCAGTACTTGATTATTTTAGGGAATAAAAAGACCCTGAAAAAAATACATAAAAACCTGTAGATGAGATGCAGTGTTACCTTTTTGCCTGACCCACTGGAGATCTGCCTGTGCATGTGGACTCCCTGGGTTGCACAGCCAGTGGCTCTCCTCACTTAAGCACCTTCCTTTTTTTTTTTTTTAGACAGAGTCTTGCTCTGTTGCCCGGGCTGGAGTGCAGTGGCATCAGCCTACCTCACAGCAACCTCAAACTCCTAGGCTCCAATGATCCTCCTGCCTCAGTCTCCCAAGTAGCTGGAACTATAGGCGTGTGCCACCACGACCAGCTAAGTTTTTTATATTTTAGTTGCCCAGCTAATTTATTTCTATTTTTAGTAGAGATGGGGTCTCACTCTTGCTGAGGCTGGTCTTGAACTCCTGAACTCAAGCGATCCTCCCACCTCGGCCTCCCAGAGTGCTGGGATTACAGGGGTGAGCCACCACACCCCGCTTAAGCATCATTCTT
Source organism: Mirza zaza (assembly GCA_008750895.1). Taxonomy (NCBI): domain Eukaryota; kingdom Metazoa; phylum Chordata; class Mammalia; order Primates; family Cheirogaleidae; genus Mirza; species Mirza zaza. The sequence continues at coordinate 68,530 of VSMD01058563.1, read as the reverse complement.
AAGTGGCCCCTGGAGGTCCTGTGTGTCCAACCCAGGCTGCCCCAAGCAAAGTAGATCTCACTTGAGAATTGGGAATTGAGGGCCAGAGAAGCCACCCTCTCTCAGAGACATGCTTACCTGGAAGCCAGGGCACAGCTGTAGCCCCTCATGTACACAGAGTCGAAAAGTCAGAGAAAGCAGGTGGATTTACAGAGGAGAGTGGAGACGAGAGGCCATGTGACCCGGGAGCAGGACTTAGAAACAACTTCCTAGTTCTGGTTATTTTCTCATGAGGCGGCTGCACAGCTGGTGAAAGTAGATTTCTTATACCAGCTATTACTTAGAATAAAAAAAAAAAATCCTTGACGCAAATTTGGTGAGTCAAATAGGCAAGTGGAGGCCTAATAACCTGGCTACAACCTGTAAGGCTGTCATCAGCAATGACCACAGAGGCACGCAGACAAGGTACGAGAAAGTTAGAGATGGAAGATGTTACTGGACCCACAAGCAGGAGGTGTGAAGTAACATGGGGCAGTTCCGGGTGGCCATTGCAAGCAACTGCAAGAAGCCAATTGACTCATCCTCAGGTCTCAGTTTAAACATCACTTCTTTGGGGATCCTTCCCTGATCCCCAGACTGAAGTGAGTCTCCCCAAAATTATTTAATCAAATGTAATCTAAGAATATTTTAGTGTCTGTCTTCTCTGCTAGAATGGAAGCTCCCTGCGGGCAGAGGCCTGCATCTGTTTGCTCTCCATTCTACCATCCCCAGGATCTAGTACAGAGAGGGGCAATGCCAGCTGTTTAATAAATACTAGTTTACTAATATAGATTAACAAATACTTAGGGTAAGACTGTATCTTACTGTAATATCATGACCCCAAAGCAATCCTATGAGCCACAGATACATGGTTACAAAGGAGTGCCATTCTTCACAAATACATATCTGTTGTTTGATTGAATAGAAACACCTAATGCTTAAGCAGTACTTATTCTATACCAGTGCTATTAGAAGCACTGACAAAGTTACATGTTGAGCCTTAAAACAGCTCTACATGGAGAGCCATGCAGAGGTGGGGTTTGAATTGGCTCCTCCAGCCTCAGGGACTATACCACCTCTATAAATGAAGGAATCGAATGAACGGTTGCTGAAACAGAAATCATTAAGTCCCAGTGTCAATAGTCACTCATGCCTTATTGGGAATGGAGCATCCGAGAAATTATAACAGGAAGACCAGAAGAGGCTTTGCAGGTCCTGGCACCGGAGTAGGCATAGGTGTAGTGATGTAAGTTGAAGTCAGCTGTGTAGAGAAAGGACACACAGGACTATGCAGATTCAGTGTTAGAGCTGGAGAAAGAACACTAAGCTTGCTGTTGTGCCCTTCCTTCTGGGAAGCCTCGGGTAGTCAGGTCTGACTGCAACTTTGAGAGCAAGTATCTTCCACAGAGGGGCTGAGGCAAGGCATGATACACCACATCTCTGCCAGTGAGTCGCTTATAGGTATGAACGAGGCAGAAAATAAATGAGAAAGTCGGCAAACCAGCAGCGGTCACACAACGGGAGGGGTCATGGGAAGGAAATGGAGGATGCAAGAACAGAGTAGAGTGGCCGGGCTGGCCTAAGAGGATTTGCTGGTTGGGAGCAAGGTTGGGAGAAGAGGTATTTCCCACAGAGAGGACAGCTGGCAGGGTCCTGAGGGGGTAACGTTTGGTGTGGGCTGGAAGCTGAAGAGGGAGGAACGCACCCACTGAACCGAGGGCAGAGGGGCTCAAAGGGAAGAAGGGAGCTCGGCAGGGCAGGGATCTGTGGACCATGCTCTCTGTGCAGTGGGAGGCCCTGGACAATTTTATGCAGCAGAAAGACACATCTGATTCACATCTTAAAAGGGGAATTGCTTGCCACTGTGTGGAGAATGGACTGGTGGGGGTGGAGGGAGAGAAGTGAAGGCAGGACCCCAAGTGGGCAGCTGTAGTCACAGTAAGACGTCACCTGGATCAGCTGACGTCTGGGGATCTGTGTTGGTGTCAGCATCCCAAGTCCTTACTGACAGAGTGGACAGAATCAGGAACAAATCCCAGTTATGTTTTCCAAACAAGTCCCTGTTTTTCAGAGATATGCGGTGAAGTATATTTGGATGGAATGATGCAATGCCTGGGAAGAGAGGATGAAGGTCTCGATGAAATAAAGACTGGCTCTGTGTTGATGATCGCTAAAGCCCGGTGATGCTATGTGAGTTCATCATACTATTTACCTTCTCCTTTTGTTTATGAATGAAATTTTTCACAAAAAGAAGGAGCTAATGTTTATATTACACTTGATCCTGCCAGATACCATTCTGAAGCAAGATTCCCAAAAGGTGGTGATATAATAGCAAAATGGAATAATTGCTTGCAAAGCTAGAGCAATTTGACTAAGTCTATCCCTCAGGTCCTGCATGCTAAATGAATGACACTTCATTGGAAGCTTCTGATGCAAGGTGTGTGTTCCTGAAAATGGTGCTTTAAGTATATTACAGGAAATTAGCCGGGCATGGTGGCACATGCCTGTAGTCCCAGCTACTCAGGAGGCTGAGGCCAGGAGGATCGCTTGAGCCCAGGAGTTTGAGGTTGCTGTGAGCTAGGCTGACATCATGGCACTTTAGCCTGGGGTGACAGAGCAAGACTCTGTCTCAAAAAAATAAAATAAAATAAAATAAAATAACAGGCTGGTCATGGTGGCTCATGCCTGTAATCCTAGCACTCTAGGAGGCCAGGGTGAGCGGATTGTTTGAGCTCAGAAGTTTGAAACCAGCCTGAGCAAGAGTGAGACCCCCATCTCTACAAAAAATATATAGAGAAAGAAATTAGCTGGACAACTAAAAATATATATAAAAATTTAGCCAGGCATGGTGGCGCATGCCTATAGTCCCAGCTACTCAAAGACTGAGACAGAAGGATCGCTTGAGCCCAGGAGTTTGAGGTTGCTGTGAACTAGGCTGACGCCACGGCTCTCTAGCCTGGGGTGACAGAGCAAGACTTTGTCTCAAAAAAAAAAAAAAGAAAATGACAAACTCAATTTAAAATTTATTTTTAAATAAATAAATATTTTACAGGGATTTAGTATTTAAAGGTATTACAGATTGTATACCTTCCTAAAGTGAAGAATATTTTTTGTGAAGCATGTAATTACTTCCTCATTTATCTAATTTGAAAGATAAATGAAAGTATCAAGTTTTGAAAGTTCAAGTTTTTTATCTTCCATTTTCTCAGGATCCGATTTCTGGAACACAACTTTCCTTTAAGAAAGTTTTCCCCTTCATGTGTTTAAGGGAAAATGGTGCTACTTACGCAAAGACGAACCTTGGAAAGGTATCATAATGATGTTAGCCCATTGCAGGCCACGGCCCCTCCCACCAGCACATTTTACTAGACATGCTGAAATAATTCCAGTACACAACCACTTGTTGCAAAACCGTTGTGACATCTTAGGGCAAGGCTGCAATGATTTTAAAGGTTCCCAGAACAGTCTTTCTTCTGGATATTCCCTGTGGGACGGTGATGTGTGTGACTTCGGTTTTTCAACTGATTCACAAATATTTGTGCTCATTTGTATTTTGTGGGAAACAGCAGTCACCGAAATTCATAAGGGTCGTCACAGTGCATTCTGGCGAGGTGACAGCACACACACCATGGGGCAGGTTCGAGAAACAGAGCTTATGTTATGTAGATAGGAATTTAATCTGGGGAATTAGGAGTAAAGTTGGGAGCTGACGGAGCAAACAGTGGAATGCAAGGCCTCCCAGAGGGTAGTCCTTGCAGGAGGCCAGGGCTCGTGGGAGCAGAGAGGGAGAAAGGGGGTGCAGCCAGGCATCCAAAGCTAGGCCCACCTGTGTGAGCCAGGACTGTGGGGGAGGAGCCACCCAGGTGGAAGGAAGCACGGAGAAGAGACAGGTAGGGGTGCTGCCTGCTTAGGGAGGGGTCCCCTGCTCCTAGTCCTTCCTGCCAATCTCTTGCCAGTGTTGCCACCCAACCAGGTTCACCTGCCCGCTGCCCAAGAAGAAGCTAGTACGCTGAGTCAGCAGGGTTTACAGGGTGGAGAAAGAGTCTTTATTCCACATAGCGCTAAGCAGGAAGATGAGAGAAATTTCTCAAATCTGCCTCCCCAAGAATTTGGGAGGCAAGGTTTTTCAGGGTAGTGTAGCAGGCAGGGGATTAGGTAATTAGGGCAGAATTATAGGGGTGTGGAAATCATCTCCTTGTGTTGCTCCAGTCCCCAGGATCACAATTCCAGTTGAGTCAGTTTCTTGGTCTGGGCCACCAGTCTGGGTGGGCCAATGGATTCCCTGGAATGTGGGGCCTGGAAGATATCTTGAAAACTACCTTTAGGTTCCCCAAAGGCGATGTTAAATACAGAGAAAGTTAAGAATCCTTACGGACAGCAGCTATGGGGAGAAGTTAAGAATCTTTATGACCACCAGCTATCAGTGGCTCCAGAGTAGCAATATTATCATCGTTAAACAATTATCATTGATAAACAATTATTATCATTGTTTTTAGCTAGGCCCTTACCAGTTCTCGCCTTGCACCCTGTTATTGAAGGGCGGTTATAGCAGTGCCTCCCATAGGCCAGCCTGGTTGGAGGCTGGCAGGGGAGTCCGGGAAGTACAGTCGGTGAGGACAACCCCAGTGTTGTAGAGCAGACAGAGGAGGGCAGGAGGTCCCTGAGTGTGGTGGCAAACAGCTAGCACAAGCACATCTTTGCTGCCAGTGCCTGTTCTCATGGTTCTACACATATGCAACTCCCACCAGGACCACCTCTCCTTCATGCGCCCTTTCCCCCAAAACGGAGAGACACAAATCCCAGCAATCCCCAGGTCCCTCTCAAAGTCCAGGATGGGCAGTGATACACAGCCCTGCCGTGGGAGCACATGTTGCTTCAGGTGGCCTACCTGCCATCCTGTGGACTGCATGCGTTAAGTGCCACCAGTTCTCATCTGACGTACCAGGCAGCAGGTAAAGTGGAACGATGTATGTGTGCGTATGAGTTTTTTAAATTAATGTTATTTATTACATTTTATATTCTATTTTATTTATTTTACTGTTTAAAACAATTGGAGTTCTCATTTCTGTAACTGTCATGAGGTTGATATCACTTTTTTTTCCTTCACCTCCCATTCCCAGTTCCCTTTGGTGGTTGGGGTCTTTACCTGGTAGCAAGCCTTAACTTCTGAGTAGCTTGAGTCCTCAGTGGTCCTGCCTTTAGCGGGTACCTGCAGTTTCCCATTGGCATTTACTTTTGGACGTGGCAGTACTAAGTGGGGCCCACTAAATCCCCTGGGTACCAAACCTGGTCCTCTTCCATCCCCAGTGCCCAGTGCCAACCCTGTGTTCCCTTGGAGATTGGGATGTTTTGCCCAGCCAGCCCAGTCGCTCCCCTTCTCTCTCTGCCTGTTGACTCTGGTATGGAATCAGACCTCAGCATGCGAGTCAGTGGGAATGCTGTTGCTTCCTCTGGCAAAGTGTTTTCTCCTTGGCAACCAAGACCTCTGCACCTCCAGAAATCAGGTTTCCAAAGTTGAGAGCAGGTTATTAGGTAATAGTGGGGGATTCACTGCCATTTCCACCCTTTGATTCTTGGACCTGTGACTTCCTTCAGTGGAAGAAATCACACCACATATTGCTCCCTGGCTCAAAGCGTCTGGTAGGCCAGCTCCCCAGGCTTGTCTCCCAGCCTCTTCCATAACTGAGTATATGTGTGTATATAAGACTGGACTCAAATAGGTCCAGAAGGTACAAGCATTGAGTGGGTGACCCAGAGTCTCATGACACCTACTCCTGCTGCGTTACTCTCCCCAACTTGAGGTCCCATGGAAGCTCCTTATGACCATACGTGGTGGGGGTGTTAAAACTTGGGTCTGATTTACAAATGGACAGACACAACGTGTCGGCACCAACAAGAAATGGACTGCTGTTGGATTAAGCACCTCTCGAGGGTGGCCCTGAAGGACAGTGGTGAAGTGAAATCTTCCCAACAAGCATAACTTTGACTGCTTTGCCTAAAAGGAGAGGTAGTCAGAGGGGAGGATGTGCACTGATCATAGGCACTGGCTAATGGTATGGCTGCTTGGATGCCACAAGCAGCCTGAACACAATTGGGAGATATAGGACAAGGATGTCTGGGAAGGCATCTGAGCTCTCAAAGCGGGCAGAGCATGATGATGCTTGTCCTGTATGATTGTTTTCCAGTGGCATCCACAGCAGAGGAGACTTTCAGAATTCAGGTGCACAAGATGACAGTAAGGGTGAATATATTACCTCCCTTCTATCCCCAGCTTGCTCCAGGGCAACAGGGATGAAGGCTGTACATGGGCTCAGCAACACAACCCACCCGTCACCAAGGCTGATCTGACTGTTGCCACTGCTGGGCGCCACCCTGCACTGGCAGAAGCCAACACTTCTTCCCCAACACGACACCATTTCCAAGAGCAGGGTGGTGGGTGGCCATCTCCATGATAGTAAGTTGATGACATTAGATGTCCTTCCATCATGGAGGAGGCGGCAATTGTCTTCACTACAAGGGACAACTATTCTGGCTGTGGATTTGTTTTCCTTGCCTGCAAGTCTTCTGCAGGCACCACCATCCATGGACTTGATGTTTTATGCACCATCACGGTCGCCTGAAAGACCTTGCTCTGGTGAAGGGCCTCTTACACACCAAAGGGATTGAGGTGTCTTGCACTTGATGGTGTAGTCCTGCCGCAGCTACACAGCCAGGCAGCCTGGGGGTCAGACAGCAACCTGCTCCTGGCGGCAATTTGAGCATCTGGTGTCCTGTGGTCAAGCTTCCAGTCTCTGCCAGAGCCCAGCAGGAAGCCGGAGTGGCATAATTACAGTCATCTGCAGGACATGGTGTGGGTTTGCTCTAACTGGTAGAACATAACAATGTTTTGGTTTTCCAGAGATTAGTGTCAACATACATTTAGTGCTAAATAAGTCCCTAAAAGTCTTGGTATTTCCCTTTCCCAAATACAGTCACCCTGTGAATGGCAAATGGCTTCAGGTCCCTTAGGGGAGGGCTTAGAGGCAGATCTATAGAATACTGTGTTTCTGACAGGACTCAGGATTCTTTCCTAAGGAGAAATGACTTCCTCTCCCACAAGGAGCCGGTACCCTGTGAGCTCGCAAAGATCTGGGAACTGACAGAGAAATAACTGCCTTTTGTGGTTACTCAAGTCAGTGTCTGCAGACTAGAACCAGAATTTCTCTGCTTATATCGATTAATGCTTTAAGAGGGTTTCCGTTTGTTTCATTTCAGAAGTAGCTGTGATCCCTGTTGTTTAGCTGGCTTTCTCATGTTCCTAAGTTTTTGAAACTCCCTTCTTGACCTTATGCCAGAGAGGTTCTGGCCTCCCTATTTTGTTACGTGTAATCCGCTGTTGGGCCTCACTTTCAGTCTGTCCACCAGCCAGACCATCAGGGCCACTCTCAGGTAGCACATCATATCCAGAGTCTTGGATAATGGTGTCCCTCTCAATAAATGTAATCTAGTCCAATATCATATTCCATCTCCAGTTCTTGTGGATATATACAGCAAAACTGTGCGGTCGTTTTGGTGTGTAAGCCATCTCCTCTAGGAACAGACCCAGGATGCACACATCTGAAAGCAATGAGCAGAGGTGATGATGTGTCTTCAGGAAAATAGGTGCATCCTTGCAAGGCAATTGTCCCAGGCGAGATCTTTGAGCAATGAATGGTGAGTGGCCTCAGACAGTGTGGAAGAGGATGTTTCCTCTGCTGGTTTGGATGTCTTGGTGGATCTGGGGTTCAGGATTCTCATATTCTTACATATCCATCCAAATGTCCCCATCTCAATCTCACGGTCCCTCTCCCCCTACTAACAATGCTATAACCTTAGCATAAGAGACCTGACAAAGCTGAAGGTTGAACTTACCTTGCAGTTTGGAAGCCTGCAAAAATTAGATTTGGTGTTGCTGCTTGTGACATTGAGATCAGAAATTCTGTTAGCATCACTACTACAATGGCAGTTGTTAGTGCCAAGCGATGCCTTGACCTGAGCTAAGAGGTTAAGGCCCTGAGCTTACCTTTTCTTTTTCCTTGTAAGCTCTGTAGTGCAACATGAAGTAGCTAGTCCTTCATCATTACTGCCATGATCATCAAGCACAGCAGCAACTTTGTGTCCCAAAGCCTTGCTGTCCACTGGCCTTTCACCGCGAGCAAGCAAAGATGACAGCTTAAGTCTTTGTGATGTCATAGAATTGATAGAGTTCATCACTGCTCAAGTAGCTAAGCAATCCCAGAATTCCTGGGACCACTTTTGGCATCAAGAAGTATGTCAGTCATGGCAGGGAATGCTTTGAGGCCAGACAGATGAGTTTCTAGCATGGTAATGGGGTGCAAAGTCTGTACCCCATTGCCGAGCTACTAGCTGTGTGATCTTGTAATGTTGCTTGGTCTCCCCTGGGTGTCCTCATTTCTAAAGGACAGGTGATCTTCTTTCCCTGTCCCACCATATCCTGCCATGTGGACACGAACCACGGATCTTCGCTCCCTGCCACTTCCGTTCACAGTTCTATGGAACCAGGGGGATGTCAGACCATGGCTGATGGCTGGCTGGCTGTGAAGGCTCTGCCCAGATAGAAAAACTGGTTAAGCAATCCAGTCTCTAATTTGGAATTAGACTGAGTAAGGCCTACAAGCTCCTTGGGTTTGGGAAAGTTTTGGGGCCATGGATGAGCTGGTAAAGAAGCAGAGGTGACTTATTCACAGGAGGAGAAGGTTGGAGAAGAGAAGGAAGAACAAACTGGGAGGGGAAGGGACCAGGGAGAGGAGCAGAGAGTGAGGCCTCCTTGGAGAGTTAGTCCGTGCCTTGGTGCATGGTGTTCTGTCCTGTCCCCTCACCTGGGTCCCTGAGGGGCCCTTTCATCTTTATTCAAAAGCAGAAACAACAAAACAAAACCCTCCCTTTCACCTATACTGTTTATATGTTCTCTTTCCCTTAAATCCAAAAGATCGTGCCCTGGGAACAAAAAGAACACATCTGATACATTGTTGTGAGTATTAAATGAGGCAGTTTGTATGAAAGCCTGGTGTACTCGAGGGGAAAAAACCAAAAAACAAATGAAAACTTGTTTTCAGAATCAGATGGTTATGGGTTCAAATTCTGGGTCTACTACTTATTATTAACCTGGTCTTGGACAGCTTCACCTCCCTGTGACTCAGTTTTCTCAATTATAAAATGAAGGTAATAATTCCATTTGGGATGCCCTTCTAGATTTGTCAATTTTGATTTGTGAACTCCCAACCTTTTTTCAAAGTCTCATTGAAATGACATCTCCACAAATCCTAAGTCCCTAAGGGGAGTCACTTCTCTTGTCTGCCTCAGCAGACTGATCCTCTTCTGTCCATACAATACTGATTTATGCACCTGCCTTATCTCTGCTACCACTCCATGAGCATCTGCAATCAAGGGCCATGTCCAATCACCCATTATCCCAATGGGGCGGGCAGAGAGCCTCTCAGAGAGGAGGTGCCGGATAAACGTTTCTTCAATGAGTGGAGCATATACTGTCCATTTTAGCCACATTCTTTTAATTTACAACTCCTTTTTTCTTTGCTTTTTTTTTTTTTTTTTGAGACAGAGTCTCACTCTCTTGCCTGGGCTAGAGTGCCATGGTGTCAGCCTAGCTCACAGCAATACAACTCCTTTTCTGAACAGTAAAATTCCAAAGGAAGTCCAGACTGACTTCAGGTGCCTATCATATACAGTAATTTCTGAAATGTGTCCCAGGTGATAGTTAGCAATTATAAAATTAATTTTCCCTTTCACATTAATGAATGTTATGTAAGTATTCTGACTTCTTCATCAAAAATTTTAGTGAATGCAGAGTAAGGACTCAAGAATGGAAAGAGATAAAGCATGGTCTATTGTGATTCTGTTAAGATAATGGAAAAAATCTGGAAAAAGTAGGATGATTTATAGGAGAAATCAAGATTCCCCCAATGGAGAAGAGAAAAAATGCAGATGGTAAAAATTAACTACAGGATGGGGACGATGTTTTAACCTATTATTTCAACAGTGGGGGCAAGAAGACCTGTATGATTGGAAAGATGAAGTCATTTCAGGTAAATTAGAAACAACTTCTGTATTTCCTGAATTCATGAATGGCCCCAACCTAGACGTCACCTGCGTGCAGAATGGTTAATGAGCGTGCTCTGCTGGGAGCATGCAGACATCCCTGCATTTCAACATGCCAGACAGCTGTTTGTGAAGCAGAATTGGGACACTCCCAACAATGTTCTCTGCGTTCCCATAGGAAGAAAATTATACAAGTGTGCTGACTGAAGTCCAACTTAAAATAAATATTTAAATTGGTTATAAATTCCTGTTCAGTGGAGTTTAACTATGAATACGACTGGTGCCTTTACTAAGGGTGAGGAAGGAGCACTACATCCCCTGAAGGGAACTGAATTGACTGAAAGTTTCCAAAGACATGAATTAGCTGAGATTGTCATTAGTTAGTTATTTGTTGTGGAGCTCTCACTTCAAGTTCAAAACATTCAATTAGCTCATGGTATATAAGCTGAGTTTCACTTTTTTCCTCAATATAATGATTTCATTGTTAATAGACATAAATCAGAATCACAGTATTTTCTTTATTTCAACAGACCACCATGATAACTAGAGATAAGAAAGATCCTTTTAGAATAAGGTTGAGTCATAGTGGAAGGATCTTATTAAAGCCATTCAAAGATTGACAAATGACAGCAGTGATATCCCAAGAAGGAAATTAGATAACAAAATCTCATAAGCTCAAATAGTACCCTGGTGGCCTTGGCTCAATGGGAGCTCTGTCTTCTGATGGGGGGTGTGCTGGGATTTGCCCAGGACTGCAGGTGAGTATGGTCAGGGCTCACAGCAGGGGCTGGGACAGATGGCGGGCTGGGGGTGGGGTGGGACAGCCCCTGCAGCAGGTGCTGAGGAGAAAGAAGGTTTTGTCTGGCAGACACATTGTCTGCCCAGGGTCAGAGCAGAAGGGGCCCCCGGATAAGGTTGTAGGGCTCATGTGAGGGGAAGCAGAGAGGCCAGGAACCTTGAATGAGGGGCCGTCTGCAGGCCCCAGTGCTCCATCCCTAGAGGACAATGACAGCCAAGCACAGCTCCAGTCTGGAGGGCTGACATTCTGGGCAGATTAGTTGAACAGGACACTTGGGCCAGACCATAGCCCAGGAATGAGAATTGGGGCTCCAGGCAGGACTGAGTCTCAGGCACAAGCAGAGACCCAGATGGCTAAACTGAGGCACAAGACAGGGGCCCAGATTGGGCAGCAGGAGCTTAGTCCTTGTCTCAGGCTGGGATTGGTACCAGGAAACCAAAAGGAGGAAGAGCTGAGCCTACAGGGAGGGATCGAGTGGCTGCCAGGCAAGGAACAGAGGAGGAGCTGAGTGGTGAGAAGGGCCAGGCTGACGGGCCTAAGCAGAAGAGTGCTGGTTCTGTTTCTGCCACCAAATGACCTCAGACAAATCTCTTGGGACCTCATTTTCCTCTTCTGAAAAAGAGCAGTGATAACTCCAGCACCTCCTAACAGTCTGAGTTAAGGTCTCAATTCCCTTCCCTGGCTCCTTGCCATCCACCTGGCCCTTGTGTACAGAGAAAGTGCTAGTTCAGTGTCTGTCTTTAGCTCTATTCTCTCATTATATGATCTCTCCCTGGGTTCCCTCTACTCCCACATCCTTGATCTCTGTCTGTACCTCAGTGTACTAGGTAGGCCTCCTGAGGTCAGTTAGGGCTGGCTTATCTGCTGTAACAGAGATTCGATAACTAGATAATGGCCTAACAAAATGAAAAGGTATTTCTTGCTCAGGTAAACAGCCCAAGGCCATGCTAGGTGGGCAGAGGAACCCTATTCCATGCAGTCATTCAGGGACCCAGGTTTATGGAAGCTTTGACACCTTCATGGTTCCCCTGCCAAGCTAGTGAAAGGGCAAGAGGCACGAGGGAACATGAGTAGTAAGTTTTAAGGGCCAGGAATGGAAGTGGCACATGCTTTCACATATATTCCACTATCTAGATCAGTCACACGGCCACATCTAGCTGCAAGGAAGGCTGAGAAAGATAGACAGGGGCTGAGCCCAGAAAGTGGAGGACACAGGGCATGGTGAGTAGCTAGAATCTGCCACATTCACCTTTGATTCCCAACTATCTTCAGGATATATCCCTTGGATGCCCCAGAGAAACCTCAAACTAAAGCTGTTCACAATCAAACTCATTAATGCCCCCAGTAAAACCTGCTCCTTCTCCTCTATTCCTTCGTCTGTTAATGCACCCACTCAGATGCTCAGCTACAAGCCTTTGAATAAACTTGACTTCTCCTTCTTCCCTACATCCAACTTTCAGTAAGCTTTGGTGATGGCCATAAAGATGTACAGCTCATGTCCTCTAATGTGGGGACCACAAGTGATTGAAGGCCCCAGCTGCCGCCCTTCAGGATCTTTCTCTGGGCCTGCTCTGAGACCACCCTTCCCAACTCATGATTGAGCACACACGCCATTCCTGCGAGATGTGGGGCTCCCTGCAAGGGAGACTGTCTTGGATCTGTGCTGAGTGTGAGCCTCTCCTCCCGTCCTTCCTTTCCTCTCCTTCACTGAGCTCAGGCCTGCCTTGTGGCCTGCAGGCTCTGGCCACGTTCTCTGCTTCCCCCTTTGTCTTTCACATGTGTTTCCCTCAATACATCTCTTACAAACCAGTCTAACGCATCTCCTCTGAGGAGCTGACATAAAGCAGTTTTCAAGTTGTCCTCTTTTTTCTATTTCCACTGCCTTCTCCCTAATACCATTGCCAAAGTGCCCTAGTGGTCTCCCAGCCTCCAATCTGGTTCTCAAATAGTGCATCTGTATTGTCACAATATAGATATTAACATGTCACTCCCCTGATCAAAAGCCTTCAATCACTTCTACCTGCCAATTTCTTGGAACATCATTCAGAACCTTCACGGTCTCTGCTCAGCCTCACACCACCCGCTGTCCTTCCCTCTCCCACGCCTGATCGCTTGCTTTCCCCTGAAGGCGCAGTGTTCCCATTCTGGGCTCCTCCCTCTAGCATAATGGCTTCCGCCCGTTTCTCATTCTGTCAAAATCCTGTTCATGGCCAGGCGAGGTGGCTCACGCCTGTAATCCTAGCACTCTGGGAGGCCAAGGCAGGCAGATAGCTCGAGGTCAGGAGTTCGAAACCAGCCTGAGCAAGAGTGAGACCCCGTCTCTACTATAAATAGAAAGAAATTAATTGGCCAACTAATATATATAGAAAAAATTAGCTGGGCATGGTGGCACATGCCTGTAGTCCCAGCTACTCAGGAGGCTGAGGCAGCAGGATTGCTTGAGCCCAGGAGTTTGAGGTTGCTGTGAGCTAGGCTGATGCCATGGCACTCACTCTAGCCTGGGCAACAAAGTGAGACTCTGTCTCAAAAAAAATCCTGTTCATACAAGTTGATTAGAGCCAGCTCAAACCCTCCTTAATCCTCAAAGACCTCTTCCTTCCCTCTTCTGGGCTCTCTCAGCACTGTGCACATACTTCTTATCTTGAATAACTTTATTGAAGTGTGTATCTATCTCCTCCACTACCTGGGGAGCCTCGAAGGCAAGGATGGCACCTGTTTCATTCATCCATTCATTCCCCAGTTAATTATTGAGTGCCTACTATGCCCTATTTCCTGTTCTGGGTGCTGGAAGTAGGTCAACAAAACGTAAAAATCCCTGCTCCCATGGGCTTCTTTCTTGCCTAGTGCTTTTCCATATAGCAAGTACCTCACACTTTGCTAAATAACTGAGAAGGAACTCACCATTTTAAATCCCCCACTGATGAAATATAGAACTGTTGGCAATGCTGAAACTCACGACTATATTAGGAGGACAAAATGGAATTATGGCTGGAATGTCTGTAGAAATTGCAGAAGAACTACACAAATGGAAGTGAATTTAGCTCCAATAAAGCCAGGAACACTTGAGGCAAGAGGTGTGAAGGCTGATAGAACATCCAAATTAAAGGGAACAGCCTCTGTGTTGAGGCTAATGTGAATCCACACGTCAGCAAAGGGACCAGAGGTGTCTAGGAATCGTTTCCAGAAATCACCCCTCCGCCCATTGGCTTTGAGTGAGACGCTCTAATGAGACTGAGATGCCTCCCAAATGTCGCTGGGCAGCAGCCAACTAACTGCGCAGTCATGGCCTCAGAGCTGGAAGGCGCTCAGGGTGAAAACCTCCCCAGAGACAGCCTTTCATCCTCTTCTGTCTGGACACTTCCGAAGTGAGCAGATTACTCTTCTGTAAAGCAGACTTCTTTGTTCTGTTGTTGGGCAGCACTAATTACATTTATTCCTCTTCTAATACATCTTAGATTTTACCCATCCTTCCCACTGAACAAGATCTTTTTGCTTTATAGCAAAATGCCTTCACTATATTTCTGTAGAAATGATGCATGTGTTATACAAATTTAAGCAATAATATAAAGAAAAGTTTAAATCACCTCAACTCCTACCATCCAGGAAAAACCTTTATGAATAATATATGGTGAACATCCTTACAAAAGTCTCTCGGTGCATATCTAAACATGGAGATAGAGAAAAATAATTGTACCAAATGAGATATCACAACCCTACTTTTTAATTTGAATTTTATTATTTAAAAACTTTATATAGGCCGGGCGCGGTGGCTCAAGCCTGTAATCCTAGCTCTCTGGGAGGCCGAGGTGGGCGGATCGTTTGAGCTCAGGAGTTCGAGACCAGCCTGAGCAAGAGCGAGACCCCATCTCTACTATAAATAGAAAGAAATTAATTGGCCAACTAATATATATAGAAAAAATTAGCCGGGCATGGTGGCGCATGCCTGTAGTCCCAGCTACTTGGGAGGCTGAGGCAGAAGGATTGCTTGAGCCCAGGAGTTTGAGGTTGCTGTGAGCTAGGCTGACGCCATGGCACTCACTCTAGCCTGGGCAATAAAGTGAGACTCTGTCTCAAAAAAATAAAAATAAAAATAAAATAAAAACTTTATATAGAAGTACACCATACACACAGAAAAGGGAATAAATCAAAACTGGAAATGCAATAATTGCCACAAAATGAATACATCTGTGTAAACTCCACTTAGGTCAAGAAATAGAACATTGTCAGCATCCTACAAGCTCCCCTCCTCTCCTACATGAAAGTCCTATTCACTATTCCCTCCTTCCTCCCCAATACCACCGTCCAGACTTCTAACAGTATGGATTCGTTTTACCTTTCACTTTTTATGAAGAGAAATTAAGTTTTTTCTGGCTTCTTTGGCCTAAAATTATGTTTGTAAGATATGTTGACAGTGTTGCACTTGTCTGTTCATTCTTATTCTTGTGTCGTATTCCACCATCTCCACATTTGACCTATGTATTCAACCATCAATGGATATCTGCGTTATTTCAGTTTGGGGCTATTATGAGGGATGCTATTATGGACGTTCCTGTTCATATTTTGGTGTACACATGCACGCATTTCTGTTAGGAATTACTCAGGAGTAGAATGTTGGGTCATAGAACATGCACACGCTCAACTTTAATCAGAAAAAGCCAAACAGTCTTCCAAGGTAGTTATACCAACTTACCCTGCTCTAACAGCCTATGTGAGTTCCAGGGATCCCCTAGTGCTGTCTACATGTGAAATTGTCAGGTTTCCCCCCTTCATTTTAGCTATTCTGGGTATGATGCTCATTGTGGTTTTTTTTTCCATTTTTTTTATTTCAGTGTATTATGGGGGTACAAATGTTAAGGTTACGTATATTGCCCATGCCCCTCCCCCTTGAGTCAGAGCTTCAAGCGTGCAATTTGCATTTCTCTGAAGACCAATGAGGTCGACTCCTTTTTCTTGTCTTTGTTAGCCAATCAGGATAACTTTTTGTGAAGTACCTGTTCAACTTTTTTGCCGAATTTTTCTACTGGTTTTTGTGTGCCTTTTTCTAATTGGTTAGTTAGGATTATGTTGCAAATACCTTTTCATATCCCATGGCTTTTCCTTTAACTCTTTTAGTGCTGTTTCTTGATGACAGCCTTTTACCTTATGGTTAGTGTGTACATCCTCTTCTAAACAATAAAGATTGAGAGTAATTGTGCTTGAGTTTAACAGAAAAGAAGCTGAAGTAAAATCGAAGGAATTGTTGAATTTCAGGTAAATATTTCCTCACCACAAAAAATACTAGTTTCTAAAATAACATGATAAAATTAATGAAAGGGTTTATGAAAAACATGACTAGGAAGCAGTTATTTTGAAATGTGTTTCAATTTCAGGTAGCATCTACTAACTCCTTGTTATGAATCAGATTAACATTCTCACATTTCCTCTTCCCTCCTCTCTCCTAGCCTCCTGAATTTGCTAGCTTTACACCATCAAGATTTATATTTTATTCTGGGCTGGGCGCCGTGGCTCACGCCTGTAATCCTAGCACTCTGGGAGGCCGAGGCGGGTGGATCGCTCAAGGTCAGGAGTTCGAACCCAGCCTGAGCAAGAGCGAGACCCCGTCTCTACTATAAATAGAAAGAAGTTAACTGGCCAACTAATATATATAGAAGAAATTAGCTGGGCATGGTGGCACACGCCTGTAGTCCCAGCTACTCGGGAGGCTGAGGCAGAAGGATTGCTTGAGCCCAGGAGTTTGAGGTTGCTCTGAACTAGGCTGACACCACGGCACTCACTCTAGCCTGGGCAACAAAGTGAGACTCTGTCTCAAAAAGAAAGAAAAAAAAAAAAGATTTACATTTTATTCTGAAACCACAATTTCTACCATAGTCTGGGCCTAACTCTGTTTACATGGCGTCATTTCTCTTCACCAATCTTTTCGCCATGCGTTCTCCCTCCCTTTACTTCTCAATTTGCTTCATCTCTTGGGTGGCTAGACTTCATTTTCAAGGACATTTTGAAGGGCCCTTGGGAGCTGTTTCCCTCTGATCCTGGAGAATGTTTGTTCGAGGGACAACCTGGCAAGGTAGGAAGTACATGGGCAGGGCCGCCATGTGTGAAGTCGTCAGTATGCCTCCGTGACACTGAGGAAGCAGCCCTCTGGCTTACGAGTCCTGTGAGTCTGAGTTAACATCCCCCTGACACCTCCCTTCTCGGGGCACTGGGAACACCTGTTCCCGAATCTGCAGAGGCCGAGGCCAGACCCTGAGAAGAGACAGAAACCGTGACATCTGAAGGTGTCAGCTGGAACCTGGGGCCTTCCTTTCTCGTCCTCCTTGCCTGCCTCTCTCTGCTGAGGGTGGGTCTGTTTGACAGCTGTGAGTAGAACAATCCCAGGCGGCCCTGGCCTGAGGGCCATTCCGTTCCCCACCCCTGGGTGCCTCTGGGAGGACTCTGGAGAGCTGTTGTTAAGTTTCACTTCCAGATGGGCTGTTTGGTTCCCATAGAAACAGAGAGGTGAGTGGGTCACTGTGATCCTGTGATCAATGAGGAAGACTGGACTTAGGTACCCAAGTGGTCCACGCAGTTATTCTTTCAACACACACTGACATACAAAGTGGCTCCTCGTGTGTAAGAGCTGTCACAGTCTTGCTTTCTGTGTGCAGGGCTCATGAGACATCTTTTCCAACAAGCTGGAAGGACCAGAAACAAATAACCCCAGCTGGCCCTTGATGGCCCTTCCCAGAGGCCTGAGCCCACCTACTAGGGCCATTGCCTTGCATCCTACTGCCACCCACAGGGCCTGGGGGTATGGGGGAAAATAGAAGCCAGTCTCCCTTCCTTAGCATCTTCTTCGCCCTTTAAAGGGCAGCCTTTCCCTCCCCATCCGCCACCTCCACACTGGATGTGCTCTGGGCCCTTCCTCACCACCCACTAAGTAAGTCACTTTGCTGAATGCAATGGAATTGTTGTCCTGACAGCAGAAGCAGGGACTCCCGCTGCGTCAGACACATGGAACACACCCGTTCCCCAGGGGTGGGCTGTTCCGTGCTGTCAAGCAGATTTCTACCTGTTCAGCACTTGGGGTAGAAGAGTTGGTTTTGCCCTGAGTGCTGAGATGATCTCAGAGCAGACGCGGGAGGCAGGCCACTACAGGCCCAGGAAACGCCAGCTGGGGGAAGGGCCCTGAGCTCCCTGGGGGAAGGAGAGTAGGCATTTTTTTTCTCCCCAAAATAAGGAGGCAAGCAAGATACCAACAGTGCAAGTACTTTGCAAACTCTGAGGCAGGCGAGACAGCATGATGTGTTGGTTTCTGCAAGGTTCAATCCTTTTGTGAGCTCTGGGCAAGAATACACACTTAGACTTTATTCTTGAGAGACAGAAATGGCTTTCTCTTTGGTGTCTGTCTTTCTGTCTCTATCTGCTCATCCAGCCATCCATCCATCTATCCGTCATCTACTTGAGGTCACAGCCCCACTTGTAAAGGTAGATTGAGCCATCCTCGTGTGAGATTTGCATTGGAGAAAAACACGTGGTTGTCTTTTTCAGAAGATATTATAGGATGTCATCCAGGAGGTTTTCCACCCCTGCCCCACTCCTCGCTAAATGGGGACTAATTCCCTAGTTTTGGAGGCTTGGCCTGGATCTGCACATGGCCCTTTGCTCCGGTGGCTTTGGCTGGAGCTCGTCTCCTTGGCACCTCCTCATGTCTCCTCCTGCAGGCGTTTGCTTGGGCGTTGCCTCCTCAGGGTACTTTCCCCAAGTCCCCAGACAGGGTTGGAAGTGCCTCCTCTCGCCTTGCTCACAGGACAGCCAGACACTGGCAGGGTCCCACCACCCCTTCAGATCTGGGCAGGACCCACCCCGATCCCATTACCCAGCTGCCCAGACAGGAGCAGCACCCTGCCCAGGAGTTCTCTGAATTTTGGGGGCAGGGTGATCAAACTCATCTTTGTGCCAATTTTCCCCCTTGGCCAAGCTGTTCTTTCTTTTGTATCCACAGCTGTTTCTTTACCTCTGCCCTGGCATCAGCCAACAGGAGTCAGAGCCCCTCCTCGTTGATCTCTCCTTCCCCGGTAACAGTGAACGGAATTCTGCTGGGAGCCCAGGATGTTTACTGAAGCTTTACAGGTCACTGGAGGTGCTTTTAAAAGCAAAACACTTAAAATCCACGCCACTCTTCAGAGGGTGCTCCAGCCAGCACTCCCCACAGCCGGCCACCTGGCCAGGTCCTGCCTTCTCTTCCCCTGTCCTTCAGGAATTCCAACCCCTAACCCTTCTCTCTGACAACATCCATGCTCTGTGTGCCCAACTGTCATGACCCAGAAGTTTATGAAGTTATTTTCCTGAATAAAGCCAGTGCCCTCCTGATAAAGAACTCTGGCATCATCTGTTTAGATGAGACAGTTTTTTTCTTACATTGGCATCTTCCATACTGTTTCTGTACCTCACTCTAACACAGGCTGGACTCTCACTGAAGGCAGAGGTAGATGTTTGGGTCTGTGTATTCCCAGCACCTGGCAAGGAGACTGGCAGGCTCTCACATGCCACCAGAGCACACAACTGGGACACAAGGAGGGGAGTGAAACTAGCCATTGGGTGGCGAAACAGGCGATCCAACAGCGGGGGTTCCAGTAGCCGGAGGGTCACACCAGCCAGCCTGTTGCTAGGAGATGATGGGCTTTCAGGAGGGATGTGCAGTGTTGCTTAGCAACATCTCTCCACGGCCCTATCACTCAGAACAGACAGGACCAAACAATTCTTACGGCAAGGGTCTTTTGACCTATTTCAGCTAAAAATAGGTAAGATCTTTCCTTCAATCTCAGCTCAGAATACATAATTTCTTGAAGAACCACAAGAGCAAACAATACTGAGGATTCCAAATACTCACGCCGGAGAATCTACTTTGTCAGAAGGTTAAATGTGAGTCAGAGGGATGCCAGGAGACGGATGCCAGGAGGATTTCCAAGAGCCCACAGACTGCCTTCTGTTCCCTGAAAGGACAAATTCGGTGAGCTGTGATGCCACTGGGCCTGCAGAGCTCCCCACCCCCACCCAATCTCTCCTGCAGGCTCAGAGAGAGAACTCGCTAGCTTGGCACGGCCAGGGGCCACCAAGTCCAGCCAGTCGGTCGTCAAGGATAGAAATGCCTTGTTGATGTGACTGACATTTTTCTAACTAGCATAGGCCAGGAAGAACATTCAGAATTATTGTCCATCTGTAACCTAGAAAACCTTTGTGTGAACTTAAGTTCCTCGAAGCATTTGCATTGAAAAAGCCACATAGGAGTCAAAGGATCACAAATAACAGGCCAGATTTCCCTCCGTTTGTGCCAGAAAATGCACAGTACACACTCTGTGACTGGTTTTCCTCCCTTCCCTTCCCTGTTAGCTTCCACAAAGGGGAGGGTCCGCTGGTGGGGCCTGCGCTGTGGGGGTCCCATGCAGCCCTGGTGCTGGCTGAGGTGGGACTCCCCAAACCCAGGGCCCTCACTCTGCACCCCGCACATACGGGGAAGGGCCTGCAGGACACCAGAGCTGCCAACGCAGAAGGACACACTCCCCACACTCCAGCAACCAGGGGGGTGACCTGCCTCCCTCCTCGCAGCCCTCACAGTGGTTGTGTCCCATAAAGTCGCCTTCAACACGGAATTAGTGAGCCCTGAACTGCTCAGCTCCGGGGGGGACACAGGTAGGTCCTGAGACCCTCCAGTCACAGCATTGTCATCAACCAATCAATATACAACTTTATTTAATGTGTGCTTATTTAATATATATTGTTTAAAGACACCTTATTTAATGTATATTGTTGATCCACTAACATTTAACTTTTGCCAACAGCATTATAGCTTATGCTTCAATGAAGCTTCTTTAATGCATGTTTTCCCCTTAAGGCACATCATTGTCTTCCTCTTCTTAAGGACAACAGACAGCACTTCAGCACTGTGCTTGGGGGACATGTTAAACAGCAACACCACCATCGAAAAGCACACAAAAAAATGCAAATAATGCGGCACTAAAAAGACCAAGAAAGGATCCTTGTTTGTAGCATGCAAGCTGGAACAAGAAGGCAGCGTGTCACCTCCTTTGACCTCAGCTGGGAATGAGTGTGTCAGGTGACTCAATTTTTTTTTTTTTTTGGCTGCTCTGTACATGCCGCAAATGACCACAAAAGCACCAAGAGTATTGCTTTTGAGGTTACAAATAAGTTTTAGAGAGTGGATGACTTTGCAAATGCAGAATCTGTGACTAATGAGGACAGGATTGACTATATATATATGTGTATGTATATGATGTTATCTATGAAAGTTGAACATGTATATGTATATGCGCACACATATATTTCTGTGCATATGTATGTATTTTAAAAGCAAAACTTAAACGTGCTTATGCCCCTTACTCCAGGGTGGATGAGAAGGCATGACCCTGGGCACCTGTCATCACACCACCACCTTTGGCTGGTTGCAGGAATCTCTGGTCAATTGGTGACAAGACTCTGGAGAGTAATTCCCATGTCACACCAGACTGGCCTCGCTTGTATAGCAATTCTCAGGGGACCCTTTTACAAATGGGCCCTCACCCCATTCCTGACCTGTTGAAACAGAGTCGGGGGAGGGAGCGCTGGGGTGGAGGAATGGAGATGTGTATTTTACAGTTTACACAGCTCGCCATTCAAGATCGAGAATCACTATGAAGAGGTTCCCAGCCAGTTAGAGAAATCAGCCCCTGAAACCTTTTCTGACCTCGAGGCAAGAGGCAATGTAGATCACTCAGCCACCCCTTGTGAGCAGATGAAATCAAAGCCAAGAGAAAAGTGCTGTGTGCCATGTGGAAGACCCTGGGCAGTTTCGAGTAAGGCTGGGCCACCTGGGGAAGGTTGTGTGACTTCCCTGTGCCCCTCCTGTAAGGGAAGTAATAGTAAGAGTTACTCTTAAGGTTGCCAAAACAATCGAATGCATTAATACACACACAGCATGATGAACAGCATTTCATATGTAGGAGCAGCCAACAACCACGTACCACCATCACTAGCTACAGATCCCCACCTGCCTAGCACCTCCTTCTTCATGCTCACTTTCTCAGCCACATGAATCTCACCTCTTTTCAGACCTTTCCCTTTCCAATCTGGATGTTCCCCTCTCAAATTGTTACTTTTCAAAAAATTGTATTCAAACAAAAAGTAGGACTACACATCCATCTGGATGGATACAACAAAAAAGAGAGACAGTACCCAGTGTTGGCGCAGATGGGGAGCACGTAGGATTTGGGCTTTGCTGTTGGAAGTGTAAATTGGCACAATCACTTTGAAAAGCTCTTTGACATCATCTATGAAAGTTGAACATTCACACACAATGTGACCCAGCAATTCAAAGGCATGTATGAGAATATAATTTGTAATAATCAAAAACTAGAAGCATGGCCAGGCATGGTGGCTCATGCCTGTAATTCCAGCACTTTAGTAGACCAAAGCAGGAAGATCACTTGAGGCTAGAAGTTCAAGATCAGCCTGGGAAACATAATGAGAACCGATATTTCTAAAAAAGTGTAAAAATTTAGCTGGGTGTGGTGATGCACGCCTCTGTAGTCCCAGATACTCGGGAGGCTGAAGCAGAAGGATCACTGAAGACCAGGAGTTCCAGGCTGTAGTGAGCTATGATTGTGCCACTGCACTCCAGCCTGGGCTACAGAGCAAGACCCTGTCTCTAAGCAACATCAACAACCAAAAACAAACAAACAAAAAACTAGAAGTAAATTAAATGTCCATCAACAGCAGAATGGGTAACTGAAGTGAAATATTCATACAGTGGGATAGTGTACAACAACTAGAATGGACAAACTGCAACCCCCTCAGTGCAAAATCATGAATAGGAAGTTTGGTGAAGGCAGCCAGGCACTAAAGAAGGCACATGGGGCATGGGTGTTTCTGTTTACGTAAAGTTCAAGGACTGATGAAGCTAGTCTATAAGGTCCAGAGGGGGTCCCTCTGGAGGAGTGCTCAAGGCTGGAAGGGGCTGTGAGGGTCCCAGGCTTCCAGGTGTGCTCGGCCCTGTGCTGCTCATACCTGTGTCTCTACCTTGTGAGAATTCTTTTTATTTGTACAGTTATTCATGCACTTTACTAAATTTTGTTTTTGGTAAAAGTTCACATTGAGAAAGAAAGTCAGGACCGGGCACGGTGGCTCACGCCTGTAATCCTAGCACTCTGGGAGGCCGAGGCGGGAGGATCGTTTGAGCTCAGGAGTTCAAGACCAGCCTGAGCAAGAGCAAGATCCTGTCTCTACTAAAAAAGAAAAAAATATATAAAGAAATCAGCTGAACAACTAAAAATATAGAAAAAATTAGCCAGGCATGGTGGCGCATGCCTATAGTCCCAGCTACTCAGGAGGCTGAGGCAGGAGGATTGCTTGAGCCCAGGAGTTTGAGGTTGCTGTGAGCTACGCTGATGCCATGGAACTCTAGCCGGGGCAACAGAGTAAGACTCTGTCTCAAAAAAAAAAAAAAAAAGAAAGAAAGAAAGTCAGGATTATGAAGGCATCTTTGGTTAGGGACAGGGGAGAGGGTAAAGGTGGAGAACAATGATGTAGCATTCAAAAAAGAGGGGCTTAAAAGAATGTTTTATCTGTAATTTTAAAAGGCTCATCATGCAGAAACCCAAGAATTCATAGAAAAGTGGCGACGATTTGATTCCCAGAGTGAGGAGTCTGGAGAAACATAATCAGGAGGCGGACTGGTGAGAGCCCTGGGGCCCTTCCCAGGGACCTGGGAGTCCCCTGGGAGTCCCCTGGGAGGGCAGTGGCCCCACCATGTCACATGTTGTGTGAGCTCTTGTCCCAGCTGCGGTGTGCTTCCTGCTGAGTGTGTCTTGTTGTCATTCAGCCAGCACAGGTTCGTGGAGCACTTAACCTTGTGTCAAGAGGCTCTTCCTACACTTTCCCAGTGTACCTTAAGCCACAGCGAGAGTGTCAGAGCACAGAAGTGGCCTCTTTTCTAGCATTTCCAGACCTGCCTATCCATCAGCATCTCTTGCCCGAAACACGGGCAAGCATCTCCCTGGAGATGCTGATCTGGTCACCTGGGGTGGGGCCCAGGACCCCGGGCTCTTCTTCCAAGTGGGCAAGTTTAGGAAGCAGAGCTTTCGTGCAAGGGGATATTCTTTTGAAAAGAGCACATTACTCTGAATAGTGAGATAATGTTTTGAAAAAATCCAAAATATTCTAATTTCTTGTTGGGAGAAAGGAGAAGGGGCATTCTGACGGCTTGCCCGGCAGTAAAGTTGCTACATGGAAACACGGGATGTCCTGTTAAATCGGAATTTCAGATAAATAACGCATAAAGTTTTAGTATAAGAGTCTCCCAGATATTGCATGAGATGTGCTTACACTAACTTTCTTGTTGTTTATCTAAAATTCGGATTTGGCTGGGCGCTCTGAGGGGGCTGCGACTGGCCAAAGTGGGCAGGGTGGGGGCAGAGGGGGACTGTTAGGATGACGATGGCAACATTGAAGGCACTCAGGAAATTTCACTGCAAAATATGACTCCTTGCGATGAAGAGTATTTTGAATTAAAGGCTCTTAGAGAATAATAGGCTCTTGGAAGAGGCTTCCCCTCTATCTGCATAAACCCAACTGACCTGATCAGAAGATCAAAGGGGGCAATTGACTTCCTTTCCTCTCCTGGTTATCTCAATATGTTGCAGAATGCAAGCAGACCTGGCCCCAGTCATTTAAAACATAATACCTGTCCCATAGGTTAATTCACAAGTCAATCTGTGTCCTCCATCTATTTATCCTCCCTAGCAACCGCTTATTGCCCCTAAACAGAATTATCTATACTCCTCATTTTCCCCCTCCTCTCTAAAAGGGTGTATAAAAATATCTGAAAGTCACTGGATAATGAGTAACCACTCTGTGATTCTCCCCATGTGCATGGTAAATAAACCTTACCCTTATTAATCTGCCTTAATTGTGAGTTGACCTTTCCGTGAACTTTCATGAGAAAGGGCAGTTTCCCCTCACCCCTACAGCCTTTACTGACTCTATTCCTGGAGCCAGGAATTATTATAAATACTTCACATTAACACATTTACCCCACACACTAAGCCAGGATGTAGAGGTTATCTTTATCCTCTTTTTAAAGATCTTGGAAGGGGAGGCTGGCAGAGGTGCAGCGGGAAGCAGGACTCCCCCCAGTAGTCTGCTCCTGTGCCGTGGGCAAGCCATAGGCCTGGAAGGGCTTTCTCCGAAGCAAGTTCTTAACCTGGGGCATGCTGGGAACATGGTCTGTGAGTGGTTCCTAAATCCCCTGGCCTGCCCCAGTTCATTATTTCATTCAACAATATTTTACTCTGTGTCTGCTCTGTGCCCCGCACTTCCTGGGGATGTGATGGTGAACACAACAGAGCTTACCCTACTTTGTGGAGCTCATTGTTGTGGGGAGGGGAGCTGGAGTGGGTGTTTCCAGAGCTTCCAGCAGAGGCTCAAACAGGCCCTTAATTCCCTGGCCCAAGTGGAGGATGGAAAACCACAGGCTGGCTTCTCCCTCCCCCAGGTCTTTTTCTCAAACCCGTAGCTGCTTCACTTGGTTCCTCTCACCTGCAACACCATTCGCTGTTTCATAAGGCCATGCCTGTCACTGACCTGCACACTTGAAGCAAGTGGCAAATGACCAGCTGACTCCCTGCGCAGAGTCCTCAGAGCGGAAGTCGGGGAAAAGGTGCTGCTGGAATTTGTTGGAGACCTCGTAGTGGGTATCAGTTCAGGACAGAGGCAGGAGGGGAAGAAGGCTTGTCCCTGGGTGGATGTCCCACCTTTCCCGGTAACCTGGGTCAGGTGTTCCAGCCTAAACCAGGTCTTCCCTCTGCTGAGTGTCTTCCCACAGTGCCACCAAAAGGCCTCGGGGAATGTTCTGGCAGCTGGGTGGGCAGCCCGCTGCGTCCCTCTCTGCCTTCGTAGGAAAGTGTTCATTCTGCATCTGCCCTCACTCTGTCCCCACCCAAGGCGGTGATTCAAGGCTGCTCGTTCTTGTTTTTAGACATTATTATTGCCAGTATCATAATGAAGGAAGTGCAAATCAAAACTGTGAGATTGTTTTTCACTTCTCAGATTGCAAGTATCTTCGCAGGTGCCAGCCTGCAGTGGTGGAGGGGTGGGAAGACAGCTGCTCCCATGCACGTTGGGAGAGAGCAGATGGGAACACACCTTTTGGAGGGAAATTTGGTACTATCTGCAAAACATGCACACTCTTTGACTCAGCAATTCCCCTGTAGGAATTCACCATGCAGCACAACCCAAAATATTTGTGGAAGGATATTTAATGCAGTACTGGTTCTAATAGTAAAAAAGTTAGAAACCATAAACCTACATGTCCATCAACAGAGGGATAATTAAATAGATTGCAGTTTCTTTGTAAAACTTGATTCCATGTAGCCATTATAAAAGAATGGGCTGGGTCAGTATATACTGACATGGAAAGAGCCCCAAGGTACATTTCTTCATTTCTTTATCTATTGTTGAATGGTGATGTCCTAATTAGTATGTGCCAGTGAAATGCTAGGTACAGGAGAAAAGAAGAGGATCGGGCAGAGCCTGCAGAGGGTCAAATGCAAAGACCAAGGAGACAAGGGCACTTGGCTGGGGGTGGGGCCAGCAGGAGAGCTGGAGACCCAGCAGAGGGGTAGGAGAAGGTGGGCATTGGGGAGTATGATCACGTGGTACTAGCATCTAGTTAAAGGGGATGGACAATGCCAGTGGCAACAGATGCCAGATGGGAGTGAGCCGAGCAAAAGATGAGTGGTGAGAAAATAGACCATGGCTACAGGGGACTCTTGAGAGATGTACCTGCAAAAACAAGGAGAAAAATAAGGTGGTGGATGGAACTGGGTAAGGGGAGAGAGAGACTCATTCTTCTAAATGGGAGAGACTTGAATATGTCAAAGCCAATGGGAAGAATTCATCTGCAATGTGCTATTGAGTTAAAAAACAATATCCAGAAATACATGGACATATTAATTTCCATTTGTGTAAAAACTTAGACTGTTCATATGTGGGTATGTGAACTAAAATAAAATTTTCATAATTTAGAATCTTAAAGTCATTATGCTAAGTTAAAGAAGGTAATCATAAAATGTCTGAGTCATTTATAAGGTAAAATACTAGAACATTAGTTCTTAAACATAAGTTGAAGCTTATACACCTTGATATCTTACTTTTATATTTAGGAATGCTAATAAAATTGGTAAACTGTTATGTTCAAAGTTACTTTAACTTCCTAAGTTTTTCTAAGAGTTGACATTATGCTTAATATATTTAGTTGAAATTTCTAGATGGAAGGGAAACAATTCTATACAAAAAAATATTTCATAAAAATTATAAGACATAAATATTAATAATTTTGTTAAAATTATAATTTTGTCTAATTTATTGGTTTGTGAAAGTGCTTTAAAATTCAATAAGTAAATGATCATTAAAAGTTAAAGGTTATAAAAGGTTTATAAAAGTCTTAACTTACAGTCAAATTGGTTAAAACTAGATGGATTTGTTTATAAGATTTTATTAAAATTAACTTTATCATTAATACACTACTAATACAATGAAAAATTTGGCTTTCTCTTTTGGACTAGATTTTCATATGATATTAATAGAAATAACAAAAGATTTTTAGGAATAACACCTTTGTTCACCTTTTGAATAAACTGCAAAAAGTGGGGCAAGGAGAGAAAGAGGCAAATTCAGCTTCCTCATTAATTTGTATTTCGGTTTGTCTATATTAGGTCTTATACTTGTTTGAGAAACTGAGTCTCCTCCCTATCAAAGAATATGATTTTTGCACTTGAAAAATATTTGAATTATCAGTTTGGCTAAGTAAATGTCTATAATTTTATAGTAACCTGCAATCTTGCTTCATGACAACAAGTGTCTTATGATGAACAATTTATGACTTCTTGCTCTTTAAGCTTTCACTAAAATTTAAAGTTACTAAAAATAAGAATACTAGTCAATGCATGTGGTTCTATGTATAAAGTGTACCAAAGAATAAGATATGTTTTTCATAAGAAAAATTCTAAAAGAAGCATAGAATGTATTCTTATTAAAATATATATAATTTTGTGTAATTCAGAGGTTATTTAAAGGTTGAATCAAAATATGGATTTAGAAAGAAAATAAAAACAAAATAGAAAGTAACTTGTGAGTAAGAAAAAGATGTAAAAAGGCAAAGAATATAGAAATATATTTTTTGGCTAAGAAAGGTTAAACAGAAAGAAGAATGTAAAGAAAGGATCTTGTATGGATTTTTTGTCGTAAAATGACTAGTTATTTAGGAAAAGGGAATGTTAGGACAAAACAGAAAGTTTGTAGGCATGTTTTGTAGATAGTCTATGGTCTGTGCAGGCCGGTATAAAGTTTATAAAGATAATTTATGAAGGAATTTGTATGTGGTCCAGTTGACTGTAATTAAAAAGAAAAATTTTGATTAAAACAAAGTTTTCTCTAGATATGAATTTGCTCTTAATGAGATGACATGATGTATTCATTTTGAGTCTATAACCTGGTTTCCTTTTTAATTAAAAATATATATATATCATACTACAGAGGGTTTTAAATTTATATTTTGGTAACTGACCTAAAAGAAGCAAAGACTTTATGCTTTATCAAGGTAATCCCTGTGTTCTCTTTATTAGGTTTTGACTAACTAGAAAAACTAAACTTTAAAAGGGTTAAGGTTTACACCCATATAACTTACTTTATTACCTTTAGAATCTTTTGATGACTATCTCTCTTGGTTAGATAAATAACCCTTATTTTATAGTGGCTTGTGACTGTATCTGAACAAATGTTTTAAGCCTTTGATATTTGAGAAACTTTCCAAACCCAAATTTTAAATCCAGCCTTTTGGCCTGAAACTAGCTTTTTTTATATGTTAAGGCCACTGAAAGTCTAAGACAGATGTTAGGTTTATTTGGTGCATTAAAACCATACAGGAAACATTTTGAAATAAGAAATGGTGTTTAACTTTCTTTGGGTTATATTTGTATAAGTATGTTATTAATATATGTTCCAATATTATAAAATATTGGTGTACCAATATCTTGGTATATTGGTATATGTTATCAACAATAATTATGCTTATTATGTTAAATTGCTGTATGCCATAAAAATAATCAATTTTATTTGTCAGTTGTCTCTTTAACTATGACTAGTCTAAAAGTTTTTGTTTTACTTTGATTCATCTCAGAAAGTGTTTTTTTAAACTGACTAAGTCCAAAGTTTACTTCTTCAAGGAAAGTCATAAAAAGGATTGACAAGTTCTCTTGAATACAGGCTTCTGATAACTTTGTAGATATATACCATTGGACTAAAATAAAACAACCTTCCAGGACTTTAATTTGAAAGCTGATATGGCCATGAGTATCCCTAATTCAACCTCACACAGAAGAGAAATTAATTTCATGGGACCAAACGAAATTTTTTTATGATTTTTTATTTAGAACATTACTGATTCTCGTTTTGTTTTCCAGAGTCCTGACAAGTTTTAAGTAAATAGCAAGTTTACCTGATATCTCCAGAACCTAAAACTATTGAGTCTGCCAATGCCCTGTTCAGACATCCTCCCTCTAGGCTCAGGGACTATTCCGAGGGGGCATGTGAGATTATAAGAGCCAATTCAGAGGGACGGAATTAGTTTCGACCCTACAGATCAAGGAGGGGCACACAGAAGCCTAAACAAATACTAACTGAAAAACTTTGTCTTTTCAGGCCACGTGGTGCAGATCTCCATCCCAATCATAAAATTTTTTTTTTCCTGCTTCCTGTAGACTTAGAACTTCCTGAGTATAATTGTTCTCAGTTATGGGTTTACACAAAAGGAGATATAACAAGTAATTTATCAGCCACCTTTAGTTAAATTACTAAAGAATCTTTAAATTCCCTTAGCTTAAATGTTAAGGATGCTTATGTTTGCTACAAATATACCACTGAACTCAAGAATATAGTAGGTCAACACTTATAGATAAATTAGTTTTGTAGCCTTGCCTTTGACATTTTGGTTTTTACTCTTATGTTGCCTTAGAACGTTTTAAAGGGTTGATGAATGCCTGTCTACCTCCAGTCTCGCCTTGCCTGAAACATTTAATTGGCTGAAAGCCCTTTTTGGCTCTTCAGTCCTCTTGGCCACAATGGTTCCACTGAGGGCCTGGATGGACCCGGGCCAGGTAGCCAAACTGTTAGGTAGATAGTGAGGGATTCTGAGTCTCCGAGGGATGAAAGTGCATGCCGTTGCCCTCATCTTGGTCCTGCCCTATCCTAATTCTCCATACCTGGGGGGGGGAGGGAATACCCTATGAATCTGCCAATCAGAATTTGGCACGCCAGCTGCAAAAGAATGCAGAGGACTCTCTAGCCCATGGACCAAGCCACATGGGTACCATAAAGTCTGGAAAGTGACCTAGAACCCACATGTGTAGTTAAGGCTCAGGTTATGTGACTCCCAACTATCCAATCAAAGTGGTTCCATGCTGACCTGTGGGAGGTCCCTGTCCAGGCACTATAAAAATAAGATGCATAAGAGATGAGCCCAGTAAAAAAAATTAAAAAAATAAAATAAAAAAATAGGATGCAAACCATAGCCAATCTCGCTCTGCCCTTCATTTTGCTTGCCCTGCTATGACAATGGGTCTGGCCATCATCTGTGGCATATGTACCATGCTCTGTAAACCTGTATCCTGCTTTTGCTCTATAATCTTATCTTTCTTTCCTCAATAAACCTCATTTTCGTGCTTGCCTAACTTTGGCATGTCTGGTCATTCTTTGGCCATGAGTGCGCCAAGAACCAATAGTTTCAGACCAAAACCGAAGAAAACACTCCAGCAATAGATTGGACAAAATAAGAGTTTGGTCATAGATGCTGCCTTTGGCAGCTCTTGGCCTAAAGAGGGGAATTGTGAATAAAATCTTAAGGCTTCTGCCTACTGGCTGGCTGACTGAATGGACCCCCTTCTAGCCAAAGGAATACCCTAAAACTAAATTGCCTGCCATGAGGAGGGAGGTCCGACATGTCTCGTCATGCCTCCTCCCTTCTTGGAGACATCTTTTGTAACCCTAACAGGCCTAAGACTATGGAAGACACACCTATGGGTCTTCAATTTACACAACAAATAATGTCCATTAGCTTGTCTCTGATAATGGACCTCCTTAAAACATTTCAAGCCTTTAGACAAAGCTTCATGTCTTCAACCAATTACAAGTCAAAGAATCTTTAAACCCACCTATAACCTGTAAGTCCTACCTCTAAGCCCCACTTTGAGATGACCCACCTTTTGGGGCCAAACCAATGTACTCCTTCCATGTATTGATTTTTGACTCTACCTGTAACCCCTGCCTCCCCAAAATGTATGAAACCAAACTGTAACCCAACCACAGCGAGTCCACTTGCTCAAGGCTTCTTGGGCGTGGCTCCAGGTCGTGTTCCTCAAATTTGGCTCAGAATAAATCTCTTTAAAAATTATTTTACAGAGTTTGGCTTCTTTTCCATGGAAAATACACAAACCTTTTTTTTCTGAAAGGGCACATAAGAAATTATTACTAGTGATTATGTTTGGGGAGTGCTGATGAGGTGGAAGACAGGCATGGCTTTGACTTTTTATTTTGCACTTCACAATTCTTTTCCTACCTCAACCGAAATTCCTCATCTTCAGGGCGATTCCTTCTGCTGTGTACTGAGAGGAAAGCAATTCTAATGAAAAGAATCCAAGGAATCCAAGCAAAACTGTAAACTGCAAATAAACCCCTGTTGCCACCTCCCCTCCCCCGCTCTCCCTAGGGTTTTTATTTCCCCACGCTGGGTCACAAAGATGAGGGAAGAATTTCAGGAATGCGTGGCCACCGTGCCTCTTGCTGAGGTGTCACCCTGACTGCCTGGAAGCAGAGCAGGGTCTGGAGGAGTCCTCAGTGCTCAGTGGTTTTATCTGAGGAGCTGCAGAAACACTGCTGAGCTATAGCCACAGCTTGTCAAGTACATCCTAGCCCTTGGGGTGGGGCCCAGGCACCTGTCTTTTTAAAAACTTGGCTTTCAAACCAGAGTCTGGAGCAAGGGCTCTCAACCGTGGGCATGTTAGAATCTCCTGGGGAAGGTCCTCAGGGTGTCAGTTTCTTCAAGTCCTTGGTTTCTCCTGCGGCCTCTTTCTTTGGCTTGCAGGCGTCCCTTTGCTCACTGTGTCCTCACGTGGTTGTCCCTCTGTGCCCGGCTGTGTCCTAATCTGTTCATATAAGGTCACCACTCACATTGGTGAGGGTCCATCCATATGATCTCATGTTAATCACCTCTTTAAAGCCCCTGTCTCCAAAAATGGTCATATCGAGAAGTACTGGGGGTCACCACTTTAGCATGCAAATTTGAGGGGGACACTGTCCAGCCATAACAATGTCCAAACTCCATCATAGGCCAATGAAGTCAAAATCTCTGGAGGTGGGGCCTGGAGATATATATTTTTTTCGAGTACACATGATTCTGGTGTGCAGCCAAGGCTGTGAAGTGCTACTAACAGGGTCACCCAGAAGTAGGAGAAGGGACACAGGGGGCAGGTCTTGCCCACAACCTGCACGTGCACAGCGGTGCCCTCATTAAAGTTGAAACGGTTGGGGAGAGCCAGGGTGACTACCTCTTCAATGCCACTGTTCACATCCTCCCAGTTTGGAGTTCAGTCTGAGTTCATTGAGTCTTGCTCTTAATCTTGGAATAATCAGATCAAATACCCTGAGGCCAGAGGGATCAAAATACAAATGAGTTTCCTAAGACAATGACATCACTCAACAGAGGCTCCCGGAGGGTGGTCAGGGGGCCTGGGGTGATGCGGTAGCCACCATGCCTGTCCCTTGCTGTCAGGGTCCTGCTTTGTGCACCAGGGGACACCTTTCCTGCCTGTGGACCTGGCTGCTGGTGAGGTGTGGGCACCTCTGCACAGAGATGGGAGCAGCCTGGGTCCTTGGTGTTGCCATCACATCACAGAGTTGACCAGCCCTGGCACCTGCTCCAACTTTGGACTTTTTGTTATAGGAGGTAAGAAAATTCCTGTTTAAACTGCTGACCTGGGGTTTTCTGTTCCTTGTGGCCTGAAGCATCCTAAACTGACATAGCCAGTTACTGCAAGGCTGTGGTTTCTGACATTGGCTCTACGTGGGGCCCACTTGGCAAACTTAAGAAAAAACCCCACTGATTTCTGGGTTCCACATCCATTTACATGTAGGGTGAAGGAAAGTGTGATATAATAAGAAACACATAATTGGTCTTTGCCCCTAGTTCCTGCCACAGAGCTCTTAAGACCCTTGGAATTTCCTCAGTGATAGAGGTGAGAGGAATATCTTTCATTATTCATAATGAGCCTCTTTGAACCTTACCTGAGTTTATGCCTATGAGGTGACTCTTGGGGGATGGGGCTGGTTGCCTGAGGATCCCTGTGCCATTAGAGGGTTAGAAGTTCCAGCCGGGCCCCTGGACCTCCAAGGAGGGGGGTTGGAGATTGACTTCGTCACTGATGGCCATTGATTCACTCAGTCAGGCCCACATGATGAAGCCCCATAGAAAACCCTGAACAGAGGGGCTCCGAGAGCTCCCAGGCTGGCGAGCCCCTGGAGGTGCTGGGGGTGGTGCACCCAGAGAGGGCGGGGGAGCTCTGCATACCCCACGCCGAGCTGAGTGCCTCTTCCATTTGGTGCTCCTGAGTTGTGTTGTTTACAATAAACCACTACTAGTATGTAAAGTGCTTTCCTGAGGTCTATGAGGCATTCTAGCCAATGCTGGAACCCAAGGAGAGGGTTGTGATTTATGGCACTCAGTTGGAATCATGGGTGGCTCCTGGGATTGTGACTGGCGCCTGAGTGGGGGCAGTCTTGTGAGGGCCTCAGCCTATGGGGTCTACACTAACTCAGGGTCGTTGGTGTCAGCGTTGCTTAATGTGAGGGGAAAACCACACATTTGGTGCTGGCAGTGTTGTGTGAGAGTAAAGAAAAACAGTTTGTTTTCCTCTTAGAAAGGCAGTGGGGATTTTAAAGCTGGCACGAGGTCAAGAACCTCTCTAGCATGGGATGTGAAAGGGCACACAGACGCCGCCTCAGGGCCCTTTCCGGCCAGCGCGGGGCGAGGTCTCTCTGTCCCGGGCCGTCTGCCAGGGCAGGACAAGGCCAGCCTGTGCAAGCGCCGGGGCAGATCATAGGAGCTGCTAGGGCTGCTGCAAGGAGCTCAGCTTCTACCTAGGACCGGGGTGGACCTGGCACCTGGATGAAAATAACCCTCATTTCCTTATACAGAAATGGCCTCACTTCCTCACCAACAGGAGATGGTGTGTGTTACACGGGGTGTGTGTGTGTGTGTGTGTGTGTGTGTGTGTGTGTGTATGGTGGCGGGTGGAAGCGTCTACTTTGCAATGGGTGGAAACACAGGTGTCCCAAGAAGAAGTCCGGAGGGGTCGGAAGGCCTGACCGTGGCGTGAGCCTGTGCTAGACCTGTCCCCCAAGAGACTTAGTTGTGTGCTGTGTGCACTGGGGTCTCCCCACCCAGGAGCAAAATGCTCTCTGCTCCCCAACTTGCAGACTCTTAAAGCCTGGGATGGGTGCGTGGGGGCTGCAGAGATTGATGGGGAGAAGGACACAAAAAGGGACCACAGTTGCAGGAAAAATCAAGGTTACAGAAACACAGTGCTTAGGGGAGGCGTCCTGGTCCCCGAGTGGTACAAGAATTCACGCTGTCAGCTGGGAACATAACTGTTACTGCTGATGGAGACGTTAACCTGTGTTGCCGTGAGGCCCTGGGAGTCACTCCGCACGGGGATCTCTCACCAACTTGGCCCCTGACAACTGTGACTGGGGAAGAATCACACTCTTCTTGATAGTTCCTATTCTTTTCTTTCTTTGTAAACATGCCTGCACGGGTTAGCAGGACTCGCATTCCTAAAAGTGCCCGTGGCATCAGCGAGGACGGCGGCCCTGTGTTTTGGATTAGGCGAGGAGTAGGAAGGGACGACTGCACCACTGGCTCATCCAGAGAGTCCCGAGCAGGGACCTCATGGGCACTGGAGAAGACACCGGAACAGAATGGCAGCTGGCCCCGCCCAGAAGAGCCAGTGACTTGCTAGGGAAAGAAAACCTATGTGCATACAGAGATTGCAAAGTAATGAAAGCTAAACTACATCATGCTAAGAATAAACCCACAAAGCGGGAGGTGAGGGGGTACAGGAGGAGAAGCTTCTTGGAGAGGTGGGACTCCCGCCGGGCGTGGAGAGGCCACGTGGCCGGGGAGCACCCACTGCAGCACGCTGACCCGAACAGCTGAGCTTGGGGGCGGCGGGGAGCCAGCCCGAGGGCTGCAGGGCGGGCAAGCTGGGCAGGGGAGTGTGGCCAGGATGTGGAAGACCTTTAGAGTCCAGAAAATCGGGGAGCAGTGGGAATGTGCTAAGGCTGACTCACACGTCCCGAGCCACGTGGACGGTTCTGTCTGCACTTTACGATGCCGCCCTGGCAACTGTGTCCCTCCACCCATCCACGGCAACCGTGTCATGAGCCACGAGCTGACAGCTGGCACAGTATGACTCGACACAGAATCAATATCACTTCCCAAACATGGACCAAGTCATTTCCTGTGTTCCTGTTGTGCTGTTGGCCTTGACTCCCTCGATCAATGACCACACTCACTGCAATGCTGGTCCACTGAGCAAGAAACGTGCGACCCCCCAGGAGGCATTCCCTGTCTGGGCGCTGGCTGGGAGCACCCCTAGGAACTTCCTGCTCCGGCCGGGCTTCTCCACTGACACCTTCCCTGACTGCCCAGGGCACGCTCCTCTCCCTGCCAATTCACTGTATCCTTCCTGGTACTGTCTGCCAATGGTGACTCATCATTTTCACTCCGAGTGGAGACTATTTTATTTCATGTTCATTTTTTGTGTCTCTCAAGGAATAACAGTGCCAGGTCTGCAGTGGTTTAAAAGTTAATAAAACTTTCAGCTTCTCCCAAATGTTGTTAGAGATAAGTCTACACATACTTTCAGTATTTTATTTATAAGAATAGGTAAAAGCACACACAAAGAAACTTCTAAAGGTATGCCTCTCATTCCACCTAATTATCCCCAGTGCAATCTCTCCTGGGGTTCTTGGCCTCCTATGAGGAATATTCTCTGTGCTTACGGACATCTGTGAATATAGTTTATATTTTTCACATGAATGTTAATACATTATACTCACTGTTCCACATGTCGCTTTTGCCATCTACATTATATCTTCCAGCCTTTTCCACATCAGTACACATAGTCTTGGCTCTTTCTTTTTAATAGCTGCATAGTATTCCATTGTGCAGGTGAGCACATGCTCTATCTAACCAGGCCACCACTGCTGAACATGTAGGACAAACAATATCTCAATGAATATGCTTATAAATACATAATTTTGCATTTGCACCAGTGTATCTGTAGGATAATTACTGAAGAATAGAATCCCAGGGTCTAAGGGTATGTATATTTCAAATTTTGGCAAATATTGCCAAATTGCCTTTGTAGAGGTTGTCCCTATTTACACACCCACAAGCAATATATGAAGCATCCTGTTTCTCACACCCTCAGAAGCCAAGCATGTGCTTTGATCTTAAGGCAAAAAGTATTTACTGAACACTCATTCTGTGCACAGCCCCAGCCTGGTGTTGGGAACATGAGGTGAGCTGAAGCAGGGAGCAGCTGTCACCCACAGATGGCCTGTGTTCCTCCTCCCCTTCCACCCCCTTCCTGGGCAACACAGCACAGGTCAGGGAGGTTCCCAGGGCTGGTGCTCTTGGGGGCTGCAGGTTGCTGTGGCTCTGCTTTGTGGGGAAGATTGTATGAGGGACACAAAACAGAGAGGAGGAAGTGGCTCAGAGTGCCCGGGAAGGGCAGGACAGAGTGAGGACAGGGAAAGTGGGTGTCGGAGGGTTTCTGGGCCATCAGGCGCTGGAGAGTGGGGAAGAGGACAGAACAGAACACAGGGAGGAGAAAGTTTGGGGTAAAAAAAAAAAAAAACTAAACCATGAGGGGAAATTCGAAGGTTTAAAAATGCCTGGAAAATTCCACAGAAAAGTTATTTTCAGAGGGGTTTTCAGTTTATTTTGTACATTTTGGAATTTCCTTGTCTCCCAGCCTTTGACCTTGGCACCTCAGTATCTTTTGATTTTTATTTTGTAGGTAGTTTGGCTGGTTTTGCTCAGTCCCTGGGGATTGGAGATCAGTATCTAGGGACCACTGGCTGAGTCGTGAGGCCATGAGGAGGGATGGGACAGGCGCTGGGTTTGTGCCGGAGCCAGTCTAGCCCTGAGCCAGCAGCTCTGGAGATGGGGAGCCCGGGACTGAGGTGAAACTGGAGCATCATGGTCACAAGCTTAAGTTGTGTTTGAGCCGACTGGTTTCAGTACTTAACATTAAACCCACTGTAGGTGAGACACATGTACATTAACTTGTTTACATTTCTAATCCTAAACTTGCTGTTTTGAACAGGAAAGAGCTCAGGTCTTAAATATGCCTATGTAAATAAAACAAAGCTCATAGTCTCATAAATATTCCATGAAAAATATTTTTCCTTTAAAAGCAGCCTCCTCTTCTGCATAGAGAATGTTCAATTTTTCTTTCCTTTTTCGTGCACTCAGAGAGATTTTCTCTGTCTAGCTATACTGAACTTATACATACTGGCCTGTGTGCCTTGCCAGGCACTCACTGGGCTAAATGCATTCAATTAAGTTATTTATCAAATTATTTACTTAGATGCATACTGACTCAAAAGTCCTTATTTAGGGGGTTGTGATCCAGAACTAGTGTTACATACTCTGCTGCTCACCCTCCCTGCTTTGGCCATGGGGGGCTCCTGCACATTGGGCCCTGTATCCTTTCTGTGGTCCCCTTTGGTTTGTAGGGACTTCTTGACTTTTTGGCACCACGAAATGTTCAGGTCCATGTTGTATTTTCTCTGCTCCATCCCTAGAATCAATTCCTCTCTGGCAGAGCCCTGATTTCTTTTCTTGGAGAATGGTCTCTAGACACAAGATCTGGGGAGCTGAGTGTGCTCGTGTTACTGGGGTGTAACAGCTGCTAGATCTTCTCAGTCACCAGAACTAGGAAATGCCTGTATCTCTAGAGACCCACGTGCACACACATCTGTATGCACCTCTGCTATTTCTATTTATACGTGTTTAAAAACCGTGCACCCATATTGACACCTCTGACGCCGATCCCACACCACAGGTTCATCCTAGCCTCATTTGTGACTCTTTCTTCTGCAGTGAGAAACCTGACTCTTCTGTCCACAGCACAGTACCGTGTGCTCAGCCCTAGTACACACATAAGAAGTACCTGTGAGGGACAAATTCAACACCTATGCTGCAGAGCTTGTGTATAGTTCTTTCTGTCTTTACTTGACAGGATCCAGCCACAACTTTGTCTTCCAAAGTTCCTTAGGTCAGGGGATTTTAGGGATGATATGAATGAGCCAGAAAACAGAAAAAATAGTGATAGGAAAGGAAAGCCTGGCTGGGGGAGGGGTGGTGGACAGAAGAGGAATTAAGCCATGGGGCCTTGGGACCCCCCTATACCCTGCTGGAAAGCTGCTCCGAATTTTCAGTGCCAAGGAGAGCCATACAGTTGCACGCTTCTTGCAGTAACAGCAGCAAAGCCCTTCCTGAGGCCCACAGTGCCCCGTGGGTCAGATTGTCCCAAGGCAGCCCCTTCCTGGGACAAGCTGCTGTGTAGACTTTGTGCCTTGTTCCTTGCAGGGTGTCACAGCCCTCTGATGGCTTTGTGCTCCGTGAAGATTCATGAATGATCATTAGTTGCTTGTGTGAGTACCAGCAGGCTCCCGGCATGCACTTCTCTAAGGGGTGTGACCCCTAAATCCCCTGGCTGGAGCAGCCCCCTCTGAGCTGAAAATAGATTTAGTTGCATCTCCACTTTTCCTTTAGAATGCATGTAAAATTGTTTCCTCTTCCTCAGCGCTGTGTCTGTATCTTCCTTTCCTGGCTGACGTTTTATAGGGACCTGTCACTTCCCTTTCCAAATCTGGTAGGCAGTTAGGAACAGCCTCATGAGCTTAAAACAGGCTTTTAGAAAGATCCGGAACAGAATGCTTTGGACATTTCACAGGACTTCAAGACGGACCTTGGCAGCCTGAGTTCTAACATCTCTTTTCAAATACACTAAGGACAAAGTAGGCTAGAGCTTAAATTTAGACCAGGCACCTTTATCTTGCAGTGCTAGCATCTGGGGTCAGCAGGCAGAGAAGAGCAGAGAGGTCAGCAGGAAACAATTCCTGGTGAGATTTTAAAGGAGCTGTAGCATATTTTCAATACCTGCTTCTCATTAGCAATGACAAAATCCAGCATGCCTTGGACTTGGCAAGATCACTTTTTTCCCTCCTATATTCTGGTTCAGTAAACTCTAAAAATTCCTTCTGTCAAGCGCTCTCTTCCTCCCCCCACCATCCTTGCTAAATTTCTAAAAGCATAGTCAAGCACTGAAACAGAAATTTCATCCATATGGGTTGGATTATCTACACTTAACTCATAAACACTGCTCTTTTGTAAGAGCTATTCCATTGCCAAGTGTCTCTGAATAACAATAAAATGTTTTTCCAAGAAAAGTGATAACTGAACTCCAAAAATCAGTATCTGCACTCACTCTTTCTCCCCTTCACCTAAAATTCCATTCAGTTTAACCAGTGTTTATGAAATTTCCTGAGATGGATCAGGGACATATTGGCAGTATGCACCTAGGGGTACAAAGATCAGGGCTCTCCATACCTGTTCTCTAGGGGTTATTAGTCTCATGAGAAAAACAGAAGGTAATGATGATGGTATCATTATTAAGTTCTTAGCATGTTCCTGGCACGTGTGACAAAGGAGGCCATGCAGGCCCAGGGGAAGCTCAGAGTCCCTTGGGACTGAGTAACTTGCTCAAGGTGGCTAGGTGCAAGAGGGACCGAGCCAGGCCTGCCTCTGCACTGTCCTTCGCCATCAGTAAGTCAACGTGCTGTGCCTGAGCCATTTGGGGTGGTGGAGGAAGGACTTTGCTGATTTTGTTTACCTTTTAACCCCACCTCCTTCATTCTTGCACACTCAGTCACCAGGGAGTTCTGAACTTTGCCCTCACATTCATCCCTTCCCAGCCTTCTCTGCTTCTCATACCAGCCCTGGGTAGCTTGTGGGTCAGGCGACAGC
This sequence comes from Mirza zaza, assembly GCA_008750895.1. Lineage (NCBI taxonomy): Eukaryota > Metazoa > Chordata > Mammalia > Primates > Cheirogaleidae > Mirza > Mirza zaza. Next base: position 28,436 of record VSMD01058563.1, on the reverse strand, counting down.
CAGTTCTGCAGGTTTGACAATGTTAAATCATAAACACCAGAGCACCCAGCTCTGTCCTGCTGCAAGGCAGTTCTTTACAAATGACAGAGCAAAGACCTTGGGTCCCTCCCAGCACTGCCGAATATGTAGGAGTGATGGGAAGTGTTTACAATAGTCCTCACCAGAAGCCTAGCAAACGTGTTTAAAGAAAAATGCACTGATGTCCAAGTAACAGAACCAGCCACAGTCAACTATGGATTATCGGGAGAGAAATTTCCCTTGAATAACAGGTATTCGGTAGATACTACACTAACAATGGTGGTTTCAGTCTAAACATGGGTACTCTAGAAGAGCCACCCAGAGCCACAGTCTGGTGATCCAACAGTGCCAGCAGGCACGATGCTCAGCTGAGCAGTTCCCCAGGGACAGGGGGCCTGGTGGGGCTGGTCTCTGAGCTCACACAGGACTGTTGCCAGGGCTCTGCTCTGAGCCGGATCCAAGCAGGAACGCCCAGAATGACCCAGCACTTGGCGGGCGCTGCTCAGCCTCAGGGGCCAGTCTAGTTCTAGAAGAGATTTCAGGGCTTACCTGTGAGTCCTGCCCGCCCTCCAGAGATGGGACGATCCTGTCTCAGGGCGTCTGCTGGGTCTGAGGCTCCAGCCCCTCCTTCCCCTGCCCCAGTGGTGGCTGGGTGGTGACAGGGATGGACAAGCAGCCAGACAAAGATCCATATAGTAAAACAGAGACCTCTGTGGGGTCCTGGCCACTCACAGCCCTAGCTCTACCTCCAACTTTAAGCATCCTGGAAAGTTCGTGATCAATTTTCCATTTCTGTCTATCGAACCCAAATCTGCCTCTTGCATATTTTGGGTTTCTGTGTTCTGGATCAGGTGTGGATCAAATGTGGCAGGAGAAAGAAGTCAGATCCACAAGGCCACATGTTGTATGGTTCTGTTTATCTGAGCTGCCTGGAACAGGTGCATACGCAGAGACAGGAAGGAGAATGGGTGTTGCCCAGGGCTGGGGGCCACAGGGAGGGGAGACCAGGGGTCACGGACCAGGGGCAGGGATCTCTTCTTGGGTGATAAAATGCTCTGAAGTGACTTTGGTGGTGGAGGCAGCACAACTCTGTGAATAGATTCTAAACCACGCAGGTGTTTACCTTAAAGGGTGAGTTTTATCTCAATACAAAATAAATGCAACAGCAGAGCTGAGAGAGACAAAACCGAAGCCAGGAACCTCATGCCTCTGTCCTCTTTGGGAAGGTCCTGGCTGCTGCTGGTGCCTTTCTGAGTGGCTACTGCTGCCCCACTCCCCTGACCCTCCCCCGCAATGCACCTCCTGCTCTAGGCACCCGTGGGGATGCACTTCTTCCCTCATGACAGTCATTTCCGTGTCTGCGTGTCTCGCCCTATCTGATTAAAACAAATCCAGAGTCCTCTTAAAAGATTAGATGTAGGCCGGGCGCGGTGGCTCACACCTGTAATCCTAGCACTCTGGGAGGCCAAGGCGGGCGGATGGCTCAAAGTCAGGAGTTCAAATCCAGCCTGAGCAAGAGCGAGACCCAGTCTCTACTATAAATAGAAAGAAATTAATTGGCCAACTAAAAATATATAGAAAAAATTAGCCGGGCATGGTGGCGCATGCCTGTAGTCCCAGCTACTCAGGAGGCTGAGACAGGAGGATCGCCTGAGCCCAGGAGTTGGAGGTTGCTGTGAGCCAGGCTGACACCACGGCACTCTAGACCAGGCAACAGAGTGAGACTCTGTCTCAAAATAAATAAATAAATAAAAGATTAGGTGTTTGGCTCCTGCCCTGAGAGAGCTACAGAACCACTCACTGCTTTGGAACAAGGAGCACAAGGTCTGAAGTGATTCTGAAGGGCCACTCTGGTTGCTGTGTTGAGAAGAGATTCAGGGAAAGGATAGGGTCTAGTAGGCCAGATGCAGGCTGCTGCAGTGTCCTAGAGAGACACAGGGCTGTTGGGGTCGGGCAGCAGCTGTAGAGGTGGTGAGGAATGTGTTCTAGATAGAGCATGAACGTAGAGCCTGCCCACTTGGATGTGAGGTGTGGATGGAAAAGAGTTGTCCAAAGTGACTCCAAGTCTTGCCCCAAGCACCTGCATGGACTAAGTAGGTGGAGAAGGCTGTGGGTGGAGCAGGGTTCAGGGGGACTTGGCTAGGAATCCAGCTTTAGGGATGTTGCCTTGGAGCTGTCTGTTAGTTCCCTGAGCAGGGCTGTTCTGTAACTGCTGGAGACACAATTTTGGAGTGTGGAGGGAGAGCTGGGCCGGAGAGCACTGGGAAGGGGCAGCAGGTGGGCACGAGACCAGAGGAGATTGCCCAGGCAGGAAGAGAAGTGGACCCGGGATGCCCTGAGCACCCAGCATTAAGAGGTCTGGGAGAAGATGAGACCTTCAGGTCCAGCGTAAGAGGAAGAAAAGTGAGCCCCTCCTTGAGCAGAGCACAGGGGAAGCCGTGTCTTCCTGGGGCAAGGAGCTGCAGAATGTGTGGGTTTTGCAGGCATTCAACTGAATTCCAGCAGGCACAGAGGAAGTTCCAGGTGCTGGATATAGCGAGATGGACAGAATGGAAGGTACATAGATAAGCTCTCCTGGGGCTTGCACTCTAGAAAGGAGGAAAGAAATAAACAACAGACAGAAGATGTTAAGAAATGACTGAATGTCACAATAGGAACATGACAAAGTGAGGTGGTGGGAGGGCCAGGCAGCCAGTTTAGATGGAGAACGGCTGCTCTGAGGCTGAGATGACAAGAAAGGCCCAGGGAAGAGCCTCCAGGCAGCCAAACAGCCATCACAGAGGCCCTGAAGGGAGACCAAGATTGCTCCAGGGAAGAAAGGAGGTCAGCGTGGCCTGTACTTCCTGAGCAAGGGGAGAGTCACGGGCAAAGTCACATCCACTTAAAACATGTCCATTTTATTGCAGGAATTGCACTTCAATAAAGTTGACTTATCTATTTTGTAAGCACTCCTGTGGCGTGTGAACAGAAACACTGGAAGGTGACAGCAGAGGCAGACATGAGGAGGTGACCACAGGATCTAGGAGGGGACAGGGTGGGTTGGGATGGTGGTGGGGGTGGAGAGAATGGACAATTGGGGGAGTTGAATTAGTAAGTTTATCTGTTTTTTGTTTTTTGTTTTTTGTTTTTTTTTTTGAGACAGAGTCTCGCTTTATTGCTCAGGCTAGGGTGATCAGCCTAGCTCACAGCAACCTCAAACTCCTGGGCTCAAGTGATCCTGCTGCCTCAGCCTCCTGAGTAGCTGGGACTACAGGCATGCGCCACCATGCCTGGCTAATTTTTTCTATATATTAATTGGCCAATTAATTTCTTTCTATTTACAGTAGAGATGGGGTCTCGCTCTTGCTCAGGCTGGTTTGGAACTTCTGACCTCGAGCTATCTGCCCACCTCAGCCTCCCAGAGTGCTAGGATTACAGGCGTGAGCCACCGTGCCTGGCCAAGTTTATCTGTTTTTGAAAAAGTGTTTTTGTGTGAAAACATTGACTTAACTATCTTAGTTTGAAATAATATGAAATAGGATGAGGTTTTTTTTTTTTTTATTTATGCTCTGTTGGGAACTTTTGAGACTCATTTACTGAAAGCCAATTATGAATGAATCTATTTTATATTCAGGAAACACTGAAATCCAGTATGTGACTAAATCATATTGGGTTAATGTCATGGAAATTGATTCCAGTGATCTTGTTGGGTAGGTCATTGCACTTAATTTGATGAATCATGGTCAGAATATATCACAAAGTAAATGCACAATAAGATGATGCGATTACTTTGCCCTGAGATTTTAGTAAAGTTGTTTCTTGAGTTTGATATGTTACAGAAAAGATGTTCATGAGAAATCTTATTTATAAACTTGGCTTGTGGATTCAGAACAAATGAACTCATTAAAAAACACTTATGAGTCCCATGTCAGATACATGTCTTCATCATACTTGGTGACTATCCAGTTATGAGTAAGGAAAAGTATAAAATGAAAACCACTCTAAATAAGCTATAATATTATCATTTCATAGTAAATTCATGTTGCTAAATTCCTTACATTAAATATTGAGACATTTTCATATTTATTTACACAAAATCATTTTCTCCCTTTCTCCACAAAATAAATGTAGAATAAGTATGTACAGAACATGATTTTGAAGGCATACCCCCCTCATGCCTCAATCCTGTTATGCAGGGAAGAAGAGGTAGCAGTTGAGCCACATATTTAAGATTTTAAGAAACCAGGGTAGAAAAGCAAATCCCACCCAGCAAGGTGCAGGGAAAGGCAGGGAGGCAGGAGACAGGAGTGAGTGCTGCTTGGCCTGCATAGGGTTCATGTGAGGAAGTGGCTGGAAAGTTGTGAGGACGAAGTCCTTTAGGGCAGGCTCAAGAGTGTCCACCAAAGGGAAGATTTTAAGCTGGCGGTGGCATGATCCGAGTTGGTCATCTGATGATTATTCCGGCATAAATATAGGCAAGGAATTGCAACTCCTCATTCCTAAATGTACCTTAGGGATGGGATTTTTTGTTCTAGACTGTATCCCCATGCCTCGTATTTTTCTAACCTATGGATGAAGTAAAAACTTGCAAATCATTATATAGTCTTTGGAAAGCATCCTCTTTCCCAGGAGGTTTGTTTTTTTATATATCCTGAGCCCTGTCTTTGGACAGCTTACGTTTTAGTTGACTGTGGAAGAACATGTGAAATATCAGTGAGATGCAAGCTTCTGTTCAGACTAGGGGTGTGAGGAGTTCTGAGGAGAGGTTCATCAGTGGGGTGCTATGAGAAAGTCTCAGAGAAACCCCCAAATGGGGCGCCCCTCACCCCAGAAATCGAGAGCTAAGGGGACTGATAACGATTATTGCTACTCAGCAAGCGGTTGTGGACACTTTTAGTTAACTGATAAGCATCTGTGTGTCCTTCCTGTTTCCCACCCGAACATGGATTTTGCTAGCCCAGCGACACCAGGAAGCGGACCCAAAGGAGCATAGAGAGCGGCCTGGTCAGTCTGGAATCTGGACAAACGGGTCTTGCCTACCTCCCTCGCCTGTGATTGGTGCAGGCATCGGGACGTGAGCCAATCAGGGCGCGGCATTCCTGGGCGGCTCGCGTGTTTCGGAGCTGCAGGGGGCGCCGCGCAGCCTGGAGGGACGGGCTGTGGTCGGCGGCGCGGCGCGGCGCTCGGGCCTGGCCAGAAGGGTAGAGGAGCCCCGCGCCCCGAGCGCCCTGCGCTTGACTTCCTGAGGTGTGAGCGAATCCCTTTCGTCTTGTGAAAGCCACCGTGGGTCCGGCTCTTTGTCGCCGCGGCCGAGAGCATCCTGAGCGGCGCACCGGTGCGCAGGGGGCGTGCGCCCTTTCCCGGAAGACAGGCCCAGCACTGTTTTTAAGAAACCTAGTTTGCTCTGTGCATCTCCATAGACAGATTAGGAAGGAACACAAATCGGGCCCAAAGGACGTCGTGATTGAATGATAATTGGGTCCTGGGATGAGGTTATAAGGAGGCTGGGAAGGCCTCTAGGTGCTGGCCGTCGGCTTCGCGCGAAGTCCGGGTGCCATCTGCCTCGCCTGGCGGAGTGGGCGTCGCCCGCCCGGGGGGGCCAGAGCCGGGGTCGTTAGGCGGCCCTGCGGGCAGAGGACGCACGGGACAAAGGACCTGATTTTCTCAGGCCCTGGGCTGGTATGGATGGCTTTCGTAGGCAGGGAGAGCTCGATGGAAGAAAGCTGTTAAAGCCTTCTGTTATTTGCTATCAATTTTAAATAGAAATGCTCATTTTAACAGTAAAATATTTAAAGTCTCATTTAAAAAATTATATACCTAGGGTTGCTCTTATTGTTTTGCTTTTTTGTTTTTGCATCTGTGAATCAATGGCTGTTTACAGAAAAGGAGTCTTTCCCTGTATATAGCAATAGAATCTCTGTCAGTTAATTACTGGACAGGAAACTTGAAACAATCAGGCCCTCCTTGTCTTAAAAACTCTTCCACAGTTCCCTGCTGCCAGTGGTCTGCGTCCTGACATGGTGTGTAAAGGTGTGTCTTCTAGACCTTCCTTTGCGCCACACGCCACCTAGCCACCTGAGTTGCAGCCCCCAGTGGCGCCCACACCCTCTCAGCGCCCTCCTCCTCCGGGAGTAGGTTCAGCCCCCTCCCTCTGTCCTCAGGACGCTTTCACTCAGCCTCATGGGCAGAAGGCGTTGCTCATCCGGGCTCCCATGGGTCACACCTTTTACCTCCATCCTGGCCTTTCGAATTCAGCACCTCTTGTCTTTGGATGCACGGGAATTTTTGCCAGTTCAAATGCATCCTGTCCTACTCCTGTCATCTCACACGAGGGAAGGCCTTGGAGAGGCTGGAGGGCTGGGGTGCAGGTGGAGCTGTGTCCCTTTTCTGGGAACAGGGCCTGGGCTAGGCTTGGGACCAACACTGCAGAGGATAAGCAGGGCATTGGAAGGAGGCTGCTCAAGATTCTGGAAGCCAGTGTCATGCCCTGCCCAGGTCTTCCCAGACAGAGAAGTGACCCATCCTGTCAGGAAGCTGGGGAAGGCCACCACTGTAGACAGGTGGAGGCAGTTCTGCCTTTGATGCTTTTTCCGGGTGAAAATGGGTGGGGTGGGGTGGAACAGTGAGAGACTGAAGCTGGAGAGTGAATATTCTGACAATGCTTCATCTAGGAAAGTCCTCCCTGACTTGTAATTGTTCTAGTTGGGAAATGGAATAATTAGTTACATTCACAAAGTCCCAAGGGGGAGCACAGTGCCAAGATCTCAGAACACAGAAATAGGTAAGTGTTGGCTTGAGGCAGATGGAAACACCAGAGGGCAGCCTCTGTTCTTGGGGTACTTGGCCCATTGCTGGTGAGTGGAGAAGCCCAGGAATGGAGGGAGAGAATTATTCCCATCCTGGTTATAGCATGACTCTCCTAGTCGTCCTGCAGCACATACAGTGGGCTGGCTGGCTTGCTCAAAATGTTCTTTTACATCTTATTTTGGGCACCAGAGGCAAAAGACAAACAAAGCACTGCACAGAGTCCAGAGAGGATCCAGGCTTCAGGAGATGAGCACGTGAGCACCACAGCAGGCTCTGGCTGCAGGGAGCTCAGCTCTGCGTCGACACAGCCTTCCTTTCCCCTGGCCTCTGCCTCTGCTCTCTCCTTTGTCTCCCTCTCCTAAATCCACATGGCCAGTGTGCTCACTGCCAGGAAACAGGCATTTTCACACGGGGTGTTCTGATCATAATTCACACCCAAAAGTTATTTCTCTTCCAGAAACTCAAAGTGTGTTTCAGGCTTAAATCTTTTTTTTTGTTTGTTTTGGAAACAGAGTCTCACTCTTGTTGCCCCGGCTAGAGTGCCATGGCGTCAGCCTAGCTCACAGCAACCTCAAACTCCTGGGCTCAAGTGTTCCTCCTGCCTCAGCCTCCCGAGTAGCTGGGACTACAGACATGTGCCACCATGCCCGGCTAATTTTTTTTATATATTTTTAGTTGGCCAATTAATTTCTTTCTATGTATAGTAGAGACGGGGTCTCACTCTTGCTCAGGCTGGTTTCAAACTCCTGATCTCGAGCAATCCACCCTCCTTGGCCTCCTAGAGTGCTAGGATTACAGGCGTGAGCCACTGCGCCTGCCTCAGGCTTAAATCTTTTAACACCTCAGACAGAGAGCAAGTCATTATCAGAACTGTCTCCAGGAAGCAGGAAAGAAGGCAGAGATTCCAATGGCCCACTGTACGTTTTGGAGAGTCCCTCAACCAGAACTAAGGTTTTAGGTAAAGAGTTATGATTGGATCCAGGAACAAAAATGGTGACGTGAGAGGCCGAGGCAGGAGGATCAAGGCCCAGGGGGGAGGATCACTCAAGGTCAGGAGTTCAAAACCAGCTTGAGCAACAGCAAGACCCCGTTTCTACTAAAAATAGAAAGAAATTAATTGGCCAACTGAAAATATATAGAAAAAAAAAATTAGCCAGGCATGGTGGCGCATGCCTGTAGTCCCAGCTACTCAGGAAGCTGAGGCAGGAGGATTGCTTGAGCCCAGGAGTTTGAGGTTGCAGTGAGCTAGGCTAATGCCACGGCACTCTAGCCTGGGCAACAGAGTGAGACTCTGTCTCAATCAATCAATCAATCAATGGTGACGTGAGAGAAGGGAGAGGCCTGGTCTTTTCAGGAGTGGCACTGTCAGAATAATTGCCCATACTAACTCTGACAAGCTTCTATGGACAAAGCGTTGAGAATATTGAAATAGCACCTTCATTCAAGTCATTAAGATTTCTTCAACATCTTCATGGGGAAAGGAATGGGAAGGGTTATGTCCATTATTTTATGAACGAAGAATTGAAATCCAAGCTCAGGGGTCTTGCCCCTGGACCCTGGATGTGTCCATGATGGAGATGGGGTCAGCAGACTTCCACCAGCCAGGCCACACTGTCCTCCTCAGATTGAACATCCCCCAAATCAGGGCAGTATTCCCTCCTTCCTTCTGAAGGAACAATGTGGAGACTTATTTATTGTGGCAGTGAATAGCTTTAAGATCCTTGGTTGAGGATATCATTGGAAACAGATAAAGTTAAAAGTGCTATTGAATGTACCCTCGGTAAATAGGTTCACTTTAATAAGATCCGGCATTTCAGTGAACACAAGTGCCCTTGTCTGTCCCCTCCTGCCTGTGGATTACCTCTGAAATTCAGTCGCTAGCATTAAATTTAATCTAAGTAATGTCTATTCCCCAAATCACAGTACCAATTAATGTTATATATAATCCATAACAAAATATAATTACCTGTGAAGTTCTAGGAAATAATGCATAATTTCTCATATCTTTTAAAGGAACTATCCTTAATTAAATACTTATTATTTATTCTTTTGTTTTTATGATTTTATTTTAATAAAGATCATCCATGTTCATTGCCAACATTTCAGAAAATATAGAAATAACACACAAAAAAATCACCTATTACTCCGACACTCAGAGATACTATTAATATCATTTCGCTATACAGTTTTTCAGACTTTTTTCTCTGCACATGTACACAGACTTTTATATTTTGAACCCAGAAACAAGATCATGTTCTACATACTGATTTGTAACTTGTTTTTTAAAATTTACCAATAATATGTCATGAACCTTTTTCTGTTCATGTCAATATATACAGTTCAACACGGGTATTTTTAATGACAATATGATATTTCACTGAACGGATGAACCACAATATGTTTAATTGACCCCTACTCAGGGACATTCAGATGGGCTCCTGCTTTAGTTTGGATATTTGACCCTCCAAACCTCATGTTGGAGGTGGTGTCTAATGGGAGGTGTTTGGGTCATGGGGGCAGATCCCTCATGAATGTCTTGGTCCCCTCCTTACGGTAATGAGTCAATTCTTGCTCTACTAGTTCTCAGGTGAGCTGATTTTTTTATAAGAGCCTGGCACCCCCTGCCCTCAGAATTATAATAAATAAGAATAGTGAGAACAAACATGGTTGCCTTGTTCCCAATATTAGGGGGTAAGCATTCCATTGGTGGTAAAATTTTTCACCAGTAAGTATAATGTTAGCTATAGGATTTCTGTAGATGCTCCTTATTAAGTTGAGGAAATTATCCTCTAATCTAAATATGCTGAGAGTTTATCATGAACAGGTATTGAATTTTGTCACATGCTTTTTCTGTATCAATTGATATAATTGTATGATTTTTTTTCTTTTATATGTTGATATGGTGGATTACATTGATGTGATTTTTTTTTTTTTTTTGAGACAGGGTCTTGCTCTATTGCCCAGGCTAGAGTGCAGTGGCACGATCATAGCTCACTGCAGCTTTGAACTCCTAGGCTCAAGTGATCCTCCCACCTCAGCCTCCCAGAGTGCTAGAATTACAGGTGTGAGCCACCACTCCCAGCTCAGATGATTTAATTTCTAGTGAATTTGTGGACTTTTATTTTATGTCTGAATTCTAGGGTTTGACTGCACACCCCAAATTTCATGTGTTGGAAAATTAATCCCTGAATTCATATGTTAATGTTATTTGGAGGTGATGCATTCAGGGGTTAATTAGAATTAGATAAAGCCATAAGGGTGGGGCCGCTATGATGGGTTTATAAAAAGAGAGACCTGAGCTGTCATGCTCTTGACTGCTTTTACCATGTAATGTCTTCCACTGTGTTATGATGTAGCAAGAAGGACCTCACCAGATGTTGGCCCCCTGATTTTGGACTTCCCAGCCTCCAGAACTATAAAAAGTACATTTCTTTCCTTTACAAATTACCCAGTCTCAGGTATCCTGTTTTAGCAGCAGAAAACAGATTGAGACACCAAATATGCTCCATCTTGGTGAATGTTCCACGAGTGCTTAAAAAGTTTATTTTGCTACTGTTGGTTAGAATGTTCTTTTTTTTTTGAGACAGAGTCTCACTGTGTTGCTTGGGCTAGAGTGCCGTGGTGTCAGCCTAGCTCACAGCAACCTCAAACTCCTGGGCTCAAGCGATCCTTCTGCCTCAGCCTCCCGAGTGGCTGGGACTACAGACATGCGCCACCATGCCCAGCTAATTTTTTCTCTATATATATTTTTAGTTGGCCAATTAACTTATTTCTATTTTTAGTAGAGACGGGGTCTCACTCAGGCTGGTTTTTGAACTCCTGACCATGAGCAATCCTCCCACCTCAGCCTCCCAGAGTGCTAGGATTACAGGTGTGAGCCACCACGCCCGGCCTTTGAATGTTCTGTATAGGTCCATTAGATCCTGTTAGTTGACTGTATTATTCATTTCTTCTATATCTGTGTACATTTTTTGTCTAATAGTTGTATCAATTTCTGAGAGTGTGATGTTGAAGTCTCTAACTCTAATTGAGAATTTGTCTATTTCTTCTTCAGTTCTAACAATCTTTACTTTTATCAATATTTAGAGGTTCTGTTGTTTCGTGCATGCACATTTAGGATTGTTAAGTCTTCCTGGTAGATTGATCATTTTCTCATTAAGTAATAGCCTTCTTTTTTCTCTAGCAATTTTATTTTCTCTGGAGTCTACTTCATCTGATATTCATATAGCCACTCTTGATTTTTAAAAGAATTAATTTCAGTGGCGCAATGCCTGTAATCCTAGTACTCTGGGAGGCCGAGGCGGGAGGATCGCTCAAGGTCAGGAGTTCGAAACCAGCCTGAGCAAGAGCGAAACCCCATCTCTACTATAAATAGAAACAAATTAATTGGCCAACTAAAAATATATAGAAAAAATTAGCCGGACATGGAGGCGCATGCCTGTAGTCTCAGCTACTTGGGAGGCTGAGGCAGGAGGATCACTTGAGCCCAGGAGTTTGAGGTTGCTGTGAGCTAGGCTGATGCCATGGCACTCTAACCCAGGCAACAGAGTGAAACTCTGTCTCAAAAAAAAAAAAAAAAAAAAAGAATTAATTTCTGCATGGCATATCTATTTCTATCATTTTACTTCCTACCTACTTATATTGTGTTTCATTGAGTTTCTTGTAGATGGTGTATTGTTGGATCTTCTTAAAAATTCATTCTGCCAATCTCTGTATTTTCACTGCTGTATTTAGATATTTATATTTAAGGTAATTATAGATATAAGCTGTCATTTTACTATTTTTTTCACTTGCTGATTTTCTAAAATTCTTTCATGAATTCGTGTCAAACTTTTTCAAATTCTTTTTCATCTAAATGTATGTTTTTTCTTTTCTAGTTTGTTAATATAGTGAATTACATTAATTGATTTTTGGATGTTCTACCAACCTTGCATTTCTGTTATGAACCCTACTTGATCATGATACATATATTGCTGAATTTGATTTGCTAATTATTTTTTAAGTATTTTACACATATTTTCATGAGAATTATTAGTCTGTAGTTTTCTTATAATGTCTTTGGTTTTGATCTCAAAATAATATTGAACTCATAAAATGAGTTGGAAAGTATTAGCTTCTCTTTTATTTTCTGGAAGCACTGTCAGAGAATTGGTATTATTTCTTTCTAAAATGTTTGATGTAACCTATCAGTAAAGCCAGGGCCTGAAGTTTTCTTTGTGAAGTGCCTTGAACTATAGATTCAACATTTAAAATAGGTACAAAGCTATTCAGCTTATCTGCTTTTTCTTGAATCAGCATTGGTAGATTGTCTTCAAGGAATATGTCCATTCCATCTAAGTTGCCAAGATTATTGGCATAAAGTTGTTTATTATATTCCTTTATTATCATTTTAATGCATATAGGATTTATAGTGATATCCACCCTTTCATTTCTCATATTGCTAATTTCTTTATCCTTTATTTTATTCTTTTCTTGATCTGTCTGGCTAGAGGTTTTGTACTATTGGCATGTTTGCTCTACTTTTTGCTTAGTGGTTGTTTTAGTGTATACTGTATACATTTTAACTCATCATAATCTACCTTAAAATAATTTTATATCACTCTATGTATAGTGTAGGAACCTTACAACATTATACTTCCATTTTCCTCTTATGCCCTCTTAGCTATTTTTATCATTCATTTTGTTTCTACTGATGTTACCCCCACAACACAGTGCTTTTATTTTTGCTTTGAACAGTCAATTATCATTTAAAGATTCTTTTTTTTTTTTTTTTTTTTTTTTGAGACAGAGTCTCACTTTGTTGCCCAGGCTAGAGTGAGTGCCGTGGCGTCAGCCTAGCTCACAGCAACCTCAAACTCCTGGGCTCAAGTAATCCTGCTATCTCAGCCTCCCAAGTAGCTGGGACTATAGGCATGTGCCACCATGCCCGGCTAATTTTTTCTATATATATTAGTTGGCCAATTAATTTCTTTCTATTTATAGTAGAGATGGGGTCTCGCTCTTGCTCAGGCTGGTCTCGAACTCCTGAGCTCAAACAATACGCCCACCTCGGCCTCCCAGAGAGCTAGGATTACAGGCTTGAGCCACCGCGCCCGGCCTTAAAGATTCTTTTTTTTCGAGACAGAGTCTCACTCTGTTACCCTGGCTAGAGTGCCATGGTATCAGCCTACCTCACAGCAACTTCAAACTTCTGGGCTCAAGCAATCCTTCTACCTCAGCCTCCTGAGTAGCTGGGACTAAAGGTATGCACCACCATGCCCAGCTAATTTTTTCTATATATTTTTAGTTGTCCAGCTAATTTCTTTCTATTTTTTAGTAGAGATGGGGTTTCGCTCTTGCACAGGCTTGTCTGTAGCTCTGAGCTCAAATAGTCCGCCTGCCTCAGCCTGCCAGAGTGCTAGGAATACAGGTGTGAGCCACCGTGCCCGGCCCATTTAATGAAATTTTAAAATGAAAAAGTATGGTTTTCTTTATGTTTCTTTTGATTGGGTTTCATTGAGGCTTTTTCAACAGGTCATTGATGGGCCTCTCATTCTTTTTCAGTGTTTTGCTCTTTGTGCTTCACTTTGGATACATTGCTATTCGTTTAAGTTAACCAAATTTTTTTTTTTTTTTTTTTTTGCAGTACTTAATCTCCCGTTAATCTCTCTCAGTGTATTTAGAGTATCTATTTGTAAATTTTACATTGTTGGATTCTGGATTTTGTTGTATTCCTTTAAAGAGCATTGCACTTTGTTTGGCAAGCAGTTAAGTTCCCTGCAGATATTTTTGTAGATTGGTTGTAAAGTTTTGTTTGGGTAGGTATAAGGCAGCCTTTATTCTAGAACCACTTTAACCCCCCTTTTAAAGTATGACTCTTTTGAGAACTCTAACCTGTGTCCTGGGAATTGTGAAGTCTGTCTGTCTGCCTTTGTGAGTTCTGGAAGTTGTGTTTCGCCTGTTGTTTTCTGGTGTTTCTTTCTTATGCCTAATGGAATTTCATTCTGTAAATATACTAGTCAGTTCCCAAATACTCAAGGGGACTTCTCTGCAGATTTCTGAAGCACTCTTGTTTTTCAGGTCCTTTCCCTTTTCTACTCTGCTTCGTGTACTCCAGTTGTCTTGGCATTCTCAAACTACAGTTGACCCTTGAAAAGTGTGGCAGTTGGGTTGCTGACACTCCCACCCCATGCAGTTCAAAATCCACATATCACTTTTAACTCCCCCAAAACTTAACTACTAATAGCCTACTGTTGACTGGAAGCCATACTCATAACAGTTAATTGACCCATATTTTGTAGGTTTTATGTATTGTATTCTTGCTGTATTCTTACAATAGAGAAAAGAAGTATTATTAAGAAAATCATGGCCAGGCACAGTGGCTCACGCCTGTAATCCTAGCACTCTGGGAGGCCGAGGTGGGAGGATTGCTTGAGGTCAGGAATTCAGACCAGCCTGAGCAAGATTGAGACCCCATCTCTACTAAAAATAGAAAGAAATTATTTGGACAACTAAAAATATATATAAAAAATTAGCCAGGCATGGAGGCACATGCCTGTAGTCCCAGCTACTTGGGAGGCTGAGGCAGGAGGATCGCTTGAGCCCAGGAGTTTGAGGTTGCTGTGAGCTAGGCTGACGCCACGGCACTCTAACCCAGGCAAAAAAGCCAGACTCTATCTCAAAAAAAAAAAATCATAAAGAAGAGAAAATATATTTATGGTTCATTAAGTGGAAGTGGATCATCATAAAGGTCTTCATGGTCTTCACATTGAGTAGGCTGATGAGGAGGAAGAAGAGGAAGGATTGTTCTTGCTGTCTCAGGGGTGGCAGAGGTGGAAAAAATCCCCATATAAGTTCATTCCTGCAGTTCCAACCTGTATTGTTCAAGGGTCAACTGTGTAGTGTTTTTCTCTCAACTCAGTGAGACCTCTGGGATCCCTTTAGGTTCTCTTCCCTGTGCTGTGGCATCAATGCTGCCTCTGGGAGGTGAGCTGCAGCAGTCGTGGCCTTCTCTCATTTGTTTCCCTTGTCTCAGGGGTTGCTTTCTTGCACCGCCTGTTGCTCAATCTCTGCAAATATCCATTGATTTATTTTGTTTGTTTTCTAGTTTTCTGTTTTTATGGCAGGAAGATAATTCCTGTAGTAGTTTATCTTGCATGGGTGGAATCTGATGTCCCAGATAATGTTTTATTGTTACTTTCATATTGTTCCCCCCCCATTTTGAAAGTTATTGCCAGAAAGAAACTCAACTACATTTATAGTTGCGTTCAGTGTCCAGAATATTTTGTAATAAAGTCAAGGTCAAAGCGAAAACAATAATTATCATATTTGCAACCAACTATGAATACTTGGCAATCTATAGGAGACGTTGGCCAGGTTAATTACTGTTTGTACGTCCTGTGCAAATGAAACACTTCTATATTGGACTGTAGTGATGGCTAATAAGGATGTGGTAAGCAGAAAAAAATAAGGAAAGGCTCAACAGCCAGAGGGAGTAGGTATAATTAGAGGGTGGATGCTTGACAACTTCTTTCCTTTAAGGGCATGGCAGAAGGACAAATCCGAAGGTGACGTTGGAGGAAAGCTGGGAGTCTAGGCAAAGGCAAAAGACAGTTAATGAATAACAGAAACTTCAGAAACAACGAGGGAGACAGGTCCAACCTCACAGCCGTGTGTGGTTGAAGGGAGTGGAGCCCACAGAGCAGCAGCAGGTCCTAGGAGACGGTTCTGGGTTCAGCACAGCTGCTCGCAGGCAAGGAACCAAGGCTGGGAGGGTCAGCCACCTTCTGCAGAGTCAGAAGACAGCAAAATGAGCAGATCTCCACATGCAATCGGACCGAATTTCTTTATACGAGGCAAGTTGAAAAAAGTCAACTTATTTTCTCTCAGTGATTTGGCCTTTGTTTTCCAGGAAGTGTATTCTTAACCTGAACCTTTACTTGAGTGGGCCAAAAATGTACAGCTTTTTTTCTTTTAGAAACAAAGCCCAATCTGTCCCTGAGCATCTACCTGAATCTTTTATTTCATTCATGAATGGCTATACTTGTGCGCTGTTTTGCAACATGCCTTGGAACAGTTTCCATGAAGGTAAAATCAGTCACCTAAATGGTCCGATCTGAGGGATCTTAGGAAGAGTGACCTGCCTGGAGTGAACATGCGTCTGCTCGCTGCCAGGAGTCGCTGCAGGAGATGGCTCTGAGATGGGCTTCGGTGTGATGTTGTGTGTAAGTGTAGGGTCCTTATGACAATGACTGTGATCAGGCCATAAAGAAAATAGCAGGTGAGTGGCGGGTGAAGAAAGGAGTGTAACTTGAGATGTGAGAAGCTCTCTAGAGAAGACAAACCTGGAGGTTTAAAAAAACCCTGGGGTTAGAGGGTACGACAGCAGGAATCAGAGAGAGGAGGTGAACAGATGACAAAAACAAACTCCATTCAGACGATTCCTTGGGGCAGGGCTGGGTTCAGTGGCTCGTTCTTAATCACTGGTTTGCATCTGCAGATCTTCTGTCCAACTTAGGGCTCCATGGGCCCACCTGCCACCCGCCCACCCACCTGGCCTCCAGGCCAGAGGTGTTGTGCAGTGGCCCAGAGCATGTCCTACGTCACCTGACTGTACAGACATGGTCTGGGCACCACCCTGCCTCCTTCTCACACCCCACAAAGGGATAACAAACCAGCAACCACACATTAAGACAAACCTTTAACTCATACAAAGAATTCATTCTGAAGCATCCTTCCCTTCTTGGTCTGACCTTAGCTTTCCCCAATCACTTCGTGCCATCTTATAAGAGCTCCCATCAGGAACACATCGGAGAGTGTATGTTGCCGGGTAGTTTCAGGCAGTGCTCAGCTGAGGTTCATGGCCAGTTCGTTTCCTCAGATCTTTCCTTCTCTCTGCCACATTCCTTGGGTTCTGAATTAGTCATTGTTTATTACAACTGTGTCATAGGTGTACTGGCTGGTCCTGCCTTCTGCAGTGTGACAACAGAGGTGTGGTTGGTTAGGGGATGGATGACCTGTTCTTTCCAGAGGCTTATGCTTCTCTGCATGTCTCACCGAATTCTCACCTACACCCTACACCAGGGGTCCTCAAACTTTTTAAACAGGGGGCCAGTTCACTGTCCCTCAGACCGTTGGAGGGCCAGACTCTAGTTTTTTAAAAAAACTATGAACAAATTCCTATGCACACTGCACATATCTTATTTTGAAGTGAAAAAACAAACAGGCAAAAACACCTGCATGTGGCCCGAGGGCCGTAGTTTGAGGATGCCCGCCCTACACCCTAAACTCACAATAGTAGGATAATTACATCACAAAAATAGCAAACAGCATCGATCAGATTTGAGGATAGGGCTGGAAGTGGAATGTTCAAAAAGATTTGTCATTCTGAGTAGAGGTTTTTTGGGGGAGTGTGGATGATTAACATGAAAATTGACAAAAAATAACCACTTGAGAGCTAAAGTAGCAGAAAAAACAGCTACATGTTAACCACACAACGTTAGCACTAATTAAGACCCAAATGTTTAAAATAGTTATCCAGACAGGAAACTGCTAAGCTCCCAGGCATCTATCCAATGATGAGATTATCCAGCTGCTGTTGGTAATTGCTGAGGTTTGAGTTGTTAGCATTTTCTATCGCATTCTGCCACTGAGCTGTAATGTGCAACCTCTTATAAAAAACTGTGTTTTTGAGCTATGTTTCTTACCTAACATGATACGTTCACATTCACTCAGACACCAGGTAAATATCACATGGTGTGATCTGTCTTTATTTTCTGTATGTTAATTGTTCTTCATCTGGCGGTTTGTTGTTATTCTGTTTTCCCAGCTGAGTCTTTCTCCTTTATTTCTCTCTTTCCTCCCTCCGTCTAACACACACTGTCAGAATAACATTCCTAAAACGTACCTTGCAAATGTTTCCCCCACCTAAAAGCAGAGTTTCTAATTAACGATTGATTAAGTCTTAGCCGTGTAAGTTGGCTCTTTTGGCTGAGAACTGGTGACCCCCATGAATAGCAAGACAAAATTCCATTGCTGAAAATATCTGAAGGATACATCCTTGCTATGAAATGTACTATAGCTGCCGGTCACTTTCCCACCATCAGAGGCTCTACTGACCCCTGTCGCCAGAGTTTATTGGCCTGGGGGTAGAAATTTGATCGGTCAGGTTAGTTAGACCAGTCTCTCCCACACATCTGGAACTGGCCTATGTGAACCTTGAACTGAGCTTCTGGGCAGCCCTGCACCCCCACCCTGCTGTGCTTTGCACAGCACAGAGAACTGTCTGCTGGAGAGAAAAGAATAAAGCAGATGGACGCAAAGAGCCTCAAAAACTCAGTAAGAGAAATAGTGACAATTCAGTGTAAGTCACTATCATATAGGATGCTCAAACCCCTCTAGGAATTACAAAAGTGCAAGATGAAACAATGAGATATCATTTTTGCTGATCAGATTGGCAAATAAAAAACAAAATGGAATTTATGCAGTGAGGGTGGGTGGATAGGCAGGAGGATGCGCAGTTAGACACGGAGAGTGCGAGGCCTGTTGGTGGCTTACTTTCTGCCTCCCAGGGCGGCTGCTGAAGCTTGCTCCCGCGCAGCCCCTGTGCTCATGTTCCAGAGCATGGGTCTGTGCTAACATAGCTCCACGGCCATTGTTCTCCAAAGCACAGCCCATCACGGTGGCTGGGCCTTGGCTGGGCAACGTGTGCAGCCACTTCAGTGCCTAGCCCTCCCTGGACCTCAGGCAGAGCCTCTCGATCCAGACCAGCAGGCTTCCAAATTTGAATTTGGGGGCGAGAGTTAAGGACTCAGTCCCCAAGGAGATCTTTCTTGGGTTCTTACACAAACAGAGCCACCACCTCCGCAGCTCTGCCAACTGGGGTTTAAGGAAACAGTTATCTAATGGACATCAGATCCCAACTTCTAAACTGGAAATCCTATCTTAGCCCCGTGCAAAAAATGAAACGGTTCCATCTACACCTGCCCCAGTCAGATAAAGGCAACCCCAGCTGCTCATAAAACAAACAAATGATCAGAAACCGTGGTGTCATCCTGGGTTCCTCTTTCTGGGATTCATGCCCAGCCTATTAGTATATTTTTCAGAATGCATCCCAAATCCAACCACTTCTCATAACAGACACCTGGTGGGAGCTGCTACCACCTCTCACCTGGGCTGTGCTGTGGCCTTCTCCCACCCCAGCCTGTTCTCAGCATGGCAGATGAGTTCCTTGTGTAATTTAAATTGGGCCACGCCACTCCCCCAACCCCCTCAGCACTGGCACCCCTTGCCCATTTCACTCAGATGAGCAGACAAGTCTTACCATGAAGAAAGGACACATGACTTTCCCCAGCATCACTTCCACTCCAGCTGACCAACCCCTGCTAGTTCTTGAAGAGGTCAAGCTCAGCCCTGCCTCAGGGTCTTTGCATTGGCTGTTCCCATTGCCTGGAACGCCCTTTGCTCAGAAATGGTTCCTTCCTTCACGACTTTGCTCAAGTCTCACCTTCCTGTTGAGGCCTGCCTTGGCCCTGCCCTCCCCAGCACCTCCAATGCCCCTGTACCCTGCTCTGTTCCCCCCATGGGACCTGTCTTCTTGACATCCCATATAATTCTGTTATTTATTATGTGCATTGTCTGTCTCCCCTGCCTTGATTCACGGGGCAAAGATCTTTCTCCCTTTTGTCCACTGATGAATTCTGAGCACTTGGAATGATGCTTGGCACTCAGTAGGCACTCAAATGCTTGTCCGATGAGTGGATGAATGAATGAATGAGAGATCTGTTACATCTTTCCTCTATAGCAAATAGGTGTCAAGTTGTGAGTGACTAGATAATGCACACATGGATTCTTCATAAAGATGGGGAGATGGGGGGCTGCCCTCTGCCCATCACTTCCCTCCCGCAGGGAGCCTGGCTCTGCTGCAGGCGAGTCCCCCAAAGGGGCCCGGTTTAAGCTCTGCCCCGATGGGCGCGCCACTACAGGTGTGAAACACTTTCACACACGTCCACTCAGACCTGGAGGACATCACCAGACTGCTCACATTGCAGCTGCTGGGAGAGTGGCTTAAAAGGATAAAGGGGACTTTTCCATCTCACTCTATAGTTCTGAATCGCTGGGGTTTTTTATGATTAACAAGTATTACTTTTTCGATAAAATAACTGTCATTTTTAGAGAATAAAGCCCATGTACCACGAGAGACAGCTGTCAGAGCCCAGGAAGACCATAGGGAGGGCAGGCGGTGGCAGAGTGCCCAGTCCTGCGGCTCCCCGGCCTCCTGCGTCCAGTGGAACAGTGCCGGGAACAGCAACAGAGACTCACTTGGGCTGATTTAAGCAGAAAAGGAATTGATCCGAGGATATTCTCAGCTTCAGGCTTGGATAAAGGGCGGGAACGCCCAGAAGCTGACCTGGCCAGAGCGTCAGCAGACACAGCAGGACTGCGAGGTGCCCCTCCCGCTGCCTTTCCCACTCCTGGAAGCCGGTCGGTCCCTGCTGTCACTACCACTGCCGCCAAGACAGTTGTGCGTCCTTGCCGCCTCGGCTCTTGATCCAAACCCTGGGGCGGGTATGTCAGACCGGCTGGTCCTGGTTATTGTCCCCTCTGGCAGCAAGGGAGGCTGGGAAAGTAAGTAACTGATGGTTTGCAGCTCCTGTAGAGGGGATTGTCCAACTTCCCCACAATGCCCCCAAAAAGGGTCTGAAGTTAGGCAGTCAAAAACAAAAACCCAAGAACCAAAAAACCAAAAACCTAATAGATATCTTTGACAAGCAGGTTTCTATTATGAAAATTAAACAATCTCTGTCTGAGATAGAAACAAATTTTGGGTGGTTTTAAAGGGTAATCTGAGGCCGGGCACGGTGGCTCACACCTGTAATCTCAGCACTCTGGGAGGCCGAGGCGGGCGGATTGCTCGAGATTAGAAGTTCAAAACCAGCCTGAGCAAGAGTGAGACCCCGTCTCTACTATAAATAGAAAGAAATTAATTGGCCAACTAATATATATAGAAAAAATTAGCCAGGCATGGTGGTGCATGTCTGTAGTCCCAGCTACTTGGGAGGCCGAGGCAGGAGGATTGCTTGAGCCCAGGAGTTTGAGGTTGCTGTGAGCTAGGCTGATGCCACAGCACTCTAGCCTGGGCAACAAAGAGAGACTCTGACTCAAAAAAAAAAAAAAAAAAAAAAAGGGTAATCTGTTAGGAAATGAATCTTTAAGGAAAATGTCCTACCACGCTGGGAGAGTCCTTGTTTTGTGGCTTAGCTATGGCATACACCATCTCCACGGGAGCCTGAAGCAGCTCTGGGGCACAGGGTCCTGTGTGGTGACCCTTCCCCAGGCTGTGGCTGCACCTGGGCAGGGCAGGAAGGGGCCCCAGAGCCCTGACCAGGCCTGGCTGTATCTAGTACGGGGAGGAAAGGCAGTGACAGAACCAGGGAAGGAGTTGAGAGAGCAGGGACACAGAGGGAGGGCAGGGGAGTGAGGGGTGTGTGGGAGGGAGATGAGGACAGAGAGGGGCTTAGTGGGTCCCTCGGGCACAGCCTCTCTCAGTTCCCTGCCCCCCTCCAAGTGATCAGCGGGGCTAAGGCCCTTGGCAGCTGGCCCCCCTACAGCTCACACCTCCTGCCAGCACCCCTGTTGTCCTCAGAGACCGCCCCCCAGCCTAATCACCCCGTTTTAGTCAAACGGGCCTGGGCCGTCTACTGACGGTTCTCAGAGTCAGAGCACTCTGAGCCTGTTTCACTTTCTCACCTCTGGTGTCCCTGCAGTTTTGCTTTCTTATCTCCTGACTAGCTGTCTGTCACTGCCACTGGCTCACTGATGATTCCTCAATCCCGTGTTTCCAGGCTGTCTCCCCGAATGTGGTCACTTGCTCCCTGGCCAGTTCTAGGACCTGACTTTGGCTTGGGTTGCAGGTCTGTTCTACATGTATTGCCCCAAAGCCCCACGCTCCCCAGTCCCCACTCTGTCAGCTCTGTCCCTAGGAGTCTGCAGTGGGCGGGTGCATGTCAGCAGGGATGCTCAATTCAGGGGTGGGGGGAGTTGTGGGAGCACTGAGCAGGGTCCCAAACGGTGTGAGGAAGTGTCCAGGGAAGGCCATCTGGAGGAGAGTCCTGAATTAAAGAACGCATTTCAGGACAGATTTGGAGTTGCTCACAGGGCGGATTAGGCTGGTAAAGGACAGGCAGGGAGGTGTGTTCGAGAATGTTCCCGTGTTTCCCACCCCAGCCCCAGGCTAAGCCTGTCTCTCTGCCAGCCCCGTGCCCCTCCTCTGCACAGCAGGGCACACTCCTAGTCGAGCTTGCTGGGATAATCCACGATCTATTTATATAAACACATTTTAACTTCAGATCAGGAAATTGATGTTTTTCCTAACCAATGACATGTTTTGGAGAGCTTTCTTATAGTTAAATGCATATTCCAAAGCCATTAGAGGTTGTAGCACAATTGTTGACAGAAGAACCCAACTGGTTCTTTGTTCTTCTTAGTCAAATGGTTCTTTTCTTGCCTTCTATCTTCTGTGACTTATGTCTGCTTCCACTTTGATTTGAGATGGCACCATTCCCTCCCCTACACGTCTTAAACCCCAGGGGAAGCTGAGATTATGGACCTGGGGACAGCGATTGACCCAAGTCTACCCCTCAGCCAGACTGACATTCCTGAGGCCAAATGGACTGTAAAAGGCTGACAGAATTCTGTGTTGGTAGGTGCCTTGCTGTGGCTCCCAAGCCCTCCAGAGGTCCCAGGCCCTCCCCACCCCTGTGACCCACCCATGGAAGACAGAACATGGTCCCGCAGGGGAAGGCTCTTAGGCCAGCATCAGTCTGTTCTAACTAGACAGCGCCCATGCTGTGCTGGTTCTTAAATAATCTGAATAGACTCCTGCCCATTTAAAAACCCTTCAAAGTTCAGAGCTCTTTAATATATTTTTTTCTCTGTCAACCACACCACTTTAAAGCGTTGAATCTAAATGTTCAAATATAAATAAAGCAGTGAAGAACTTCCTGGTTTGAACCTCTGAGATAAGCTCAGCTTAGCTGTGCTGTGGGGGCCCAGAGCCACGCAGGCCTGAAATCTTCCAAAAGTCACTGTCACGGGGGAAGAAGTAGAGGGATTGTTTCTAGATTTAAAAAGATTAAAGTTGGCCGCCTGTAATCCTAGCACTCTGAGAGGCCAAGGCGGGAGGATCACTCGAGGTCAGGAGTTCGAGACCAGCCTGAGCAAGAGCGAGACCTCATCTCTACTATAAATAGAAAGAAATTAATTGGCCAACTAATATATATAGAAAAAATTAGCCGGGCATGGTGGGAGGCACATGCCTGTAGTCCCAGCTACTTGGGAGGCTGAGGCAGGAGGATTGCTTGAGCCCAGGAGTTTGAGGTTGCAGTGAGCTAGGCTGATGCCACGGCACTCTAGCCCAGGCAACAGAGTGAGACTCTGTCTTAAAAAAAAAAAAAAAAGACTAAAGTTTACATAGCAACTGAATGCAATGTATGAACACTGATTGGATCATGGATGGACAAAGGAAAAAAAAAATAGTCATTTTGGGGGGACCTTTGGCTTGGGTCACAAGATTGATAACATATTATGGGGTTATTGTTCATTTTCTTAGATATAATGGAACCAAAATTTGGTGTGTACACAGACATGTACATAAAGAAACTAAGCAAACATGGCAAAATGTTAACGAATGGTGAATCTGGTTAAAGGCTGTATTCGTTAGGGTTTATTATACTACTCTTAACTTTTCTTTCATATTTGAAAATTTTCAAACTAAAAAGTTGGAGCTAAATCCATCCATAATCATTCCACTGAAAGGTAGCCACGGTTGACATCATTTTTATGTATTTACATATATCACAAATTTATGTTTTAAATAAAATTTTGTTTTATATGTATACATAGTTTTGTGTCCTCTTTTGAACAATATATATTTTTTATTTTAAAATGATTGTAATGTAAAAAAATAAAATTGGGCCGGGCGCAGTGGCTCACGTCTGTAATCCTAGCACTCTGGGAGGCTGAGGCGGGTGGATTGCTCGAGGTCAGGAGTTCAAAACCAGCCTGAGCAAGAGCGAGACCCCATCTCTACATAAATAGAAAGAAATTAATTGGCCAACTGATATATATAGAAAAAATTAGCTGGGCATGATGGTGCATGCCTGTAGTCCCAGCTACTCGGGAGGCTGAGGCAGAAGGATTGCTTGAGCCTAGGAGTTTGAGGTTGCTGTGAGCTAGGCTGACGCCATGGCACTCACTCTAGCCTGGACAACAAAGCGAGACTCTGTCTCAAAAAATAAATAAATAAATAAATAAAATTGAGTAACAATTTTGAAATCATTTCTGACTCTACATTGTATTTTCCATCATTAAATATTCATATTAATAAAAACATAACTGTTAGTCCTGCTTAATATCTATCATGTGACTATACCTTGACCTACTTCAACTTTTTATTTTTTAAGATTTTTTTTCTCTGTCCCCTGGGTAGAGTGCAGTGGCAACATCATAGCTCACTGCAACCTCTAACTTCTGGGCTCAAATGATCCTCATGTCTCATCCTCCCTAGTAGCTGGGACTGCAGGTGAGCACCACAACGCCTGGCTAATTTTTTCTGTTCTTTGGTAGAGACGGGGTCTTGCTGTTGCTCAGGCTGGTCTTGAATTCCTGACCTCCAGGGAGCCTCCCACCTTTGCCTCCCAGAGTGCTGGGATTACAGGCATGAGCCACTGGGCTGGCCATCATTTTCTGGTTTAATTGGCTTTCACTCTAATAAATAATTGATATCAAGAACTTTACCTAAATCTTTGGGCTTTTTTGTTCGTATTTAAGAAAACAACAAAATATTGTCATTATATATACGTTCTGGATGTACAACATAGGTAAGTATTGTTTATATTTAACAATGTAAACAAGAGTTTGTACTTAACAAAATAGCTCCCCACATGAGGGGGCAGGAGCCTCTTCCAAGTCTGCAGTGGAATTGCCTTTTTTTGC
Source organism: Mirza zaza (assembly GCA_008750895.1). Classification (NCBI taxonomy): domain Eukaryota; kingdom Metazoa; phylum Chordata; class Mammalia; order Primates; family Cheirogaleidae; genus Mirza; species Mirza zaza. The sequence goes on along the minus strand of VSMD01058563.1, from coordinate 3,659 downwards.
CGTTCAGTTGCTTGCTCGGACCCTTGGCCAGTTAGCCATGCGACTCCTCTTTGCCTATCAGACAGAAGGGCCATTGCTGCTCCCCAGGCCCTCGGCACCCAGTCTGGTGTTCACCCAGGGGCCCCAATGTGAGCCACCTTCTCAGGGACCAGGCTTTTCTGTCCCATTCCTGTAACCTTCTTGGCTCTCAGTGGAGTAAAACCAGTGCTCCTTCTGGCCAGCCTGTGCCCTGGACCCAAATGGACCTGCCTGTTGAGCATAAGCTAACCCTAAAAACAGTGCAATTGTAGTGCAGTTGAAGCTGTTACTGAAGCCTCCCAGGGAGTTCCGTGGTGCAACACATGGGAGGAGGCCCCGAATCCCATAGCGGTAGCTGGCAGTTCCTTCCGTCCTCTGCGCCCCGCCCCCACTCCGCGACTCCAGCCTCTCAAGGCCTCAGCCCTCCTTCTCCTCCCCACGCGTGTACTCTACGCACCTGGAGGCCTCGGAGCCAAGCAGGGCATCCGACCCGGGCGGAGCTGTCTGTATTTCCAGTTGACAGTGGGTCTGTGGAGGCGCTCGCTCTGCAGAAGCCTTTCTGGAACATTCATGCATCCACCCTGCCCGGCCAGGCCCGCTCCAGGGGGCGTATCAGGTGCACAAGCGGGAACATGCCAAACCCCGGGAAATCCTTGACAGGACAGAGCTCTGCCTCCCTCTCATTTTCACGGCACAGTACACATAGAGAAGGGTCATGTTCGTGCTGCAGTCAAGATCATGTATGTACTACTGTGCACATAGAAAAGATTTTCTTCGGCCTAACAAGGTGATGATTCAAAAATTTTAAAAAGCCAATCTCAAAAACAGAATAAATTAACCCATTAAAAAACCAGAGCAAAAAAAAACACCAAAAAACAAAAAAAAATTTTTTAACTCCTAGATTTAAGCAATTTTTAAAAAGAAAAACATGAGAACTCAAAATATTAGGACTTTATAGACAGTATTATTTTACACGTGAGTAATTGTAATTTTTAATTCTGGCCAGGAATAGGAGAATTCTAATTTTTCATTCTTAATGTTTTGACTTTTGAGTGGAAAAGGCTAATTGTTGGCTAATATTTCTCCTATAGAAAACAAAACATGGATTATACATACAATCACACTGCTGCAATAGTACTAAGTATTTGTTTAAATATTAATAAAACTTGGGCCTTGGTGCTGGGTCTTGGGTAGCAGGAGGCTGAGCAGACACCGAGAGCCTGAAGTCATACCTGGGGCAAGCGCCTCCCCGCTCCTCACTCAGGCATTTTGGCCGCGGCTCTGAGATCTGCTTCGAACCTCATCTCAGGGGTAGAAACAATTACTGCGTCATGGTAAAGATTAAACAAGATGATGCAGGTGACACACTTGGCCAGGAGCCTAGAGCAAGGGAGAGGCTCTTAAAAGCTATCAGCTCTAACACGTTATCATTTCCATATGGGAGGAAGGCCTTTGAGCATATTTAAAACAAATATTTGTATAATAAGCAGCGGTCCAATTGGTGAAATAAAATAATTTTAAGAATGATTCGCTCTGTCCATCAGTTACAGCGGATTCCGGCTCCCACTGCCTACTTTAGCATCAATTTGTGTGAAATAGTGGCCTTAAAATGAAATGTGGAGACACTCAAAAGTATAACTGGCCCAAGCCTGGTGTGGGCCCCAGACTGGGCTAGGGCTCCTCTCTGTGAAGACAGTGCCCAAGCCCTGAAGGGCGGCATAGCCAGTGGGTCAGCAGCTGTCCCTGGTTGTGGTGGCTGCTCTCCAGCAAGCCCTGCACAGGCCTGCCCCGACCTCCGCCCGAAACACTTGCTGAGGCTGCCTCCTTCTTGCTCAAGTCACTCAACCCAGAAGCAGCTCCTCTTGGTTACTATTTTCTCTTCTTCGTGGCACTTAACATCTCAAAGTATCCACTTTTGTGCTTATCATCTGCTTAGCCCACTTGCCTGCAGTGTTGGCCCCTGCTGAGCCCTGCCTTCAGTGCATCGCTGGGCCAGAATCTGCACTGCCCGGCTCCTCCCCTCTCCAGGCAGGCCCTGTGCAGCCAGCAGGCTCAGAGCTCACAAAGAGGATCATTCGCAACACAAAGGTCCATTTGGCTTTGAACAAATTGCCGCTGACTGCTGGATTTTTCTTTCCTCCTCAAACAAAAGATCGCAGAGCCATGTAGGCTGCTACAAAGGCTCTCCTAGGTAAGGAGATCTAAAAGATCACAGATCCATGTAGGCTGCTACAAAGGTTCTTCCCTGGCTGGCCCACTATGTCAAGGAACAGGTCCTGAATGGAGAAAACCATGGTCAGTGGCCAGATGGACCCCTCTGGCCCTTCCTGACTCCTGCTGCTCCTTCCCAGGCTGACGCCAGAGCCTTCCCCTCTCCTGGGCCCTCGCTCTCAGGGCTGCAAAGGACTTCCGTGGGGCCTGGGCATCGTGCCTTCCTGGGCCCCTTCCACCATTAAAAAAAGAAAAATTACATTTTATGATGACATTGGTATAAAGACAAATATAATCTAAGCCAGATTCATTATTACATATTCATTTTCTTCTGACTTTAAAAGAAATGGAAATGGAAAACATATTCCCAGACCCCAGGCCCTGTGCTGCTGTGCCTGGGGGAGAGTGGGCTCTGCTTACCTCCCCTGCCTGCCCCCAGAGCTGCTGAGAAAAGGAGCAGCTTCGGTTTGATGGAATTCGACTCAAATCCAACTTAAGGATTGGGCCCAGGTTTGAACGTCAGGAGGCCTCCTTCCATCTGGGGTCTCCTGAAACCCTCCTACACATTGCACCCACCACCTGATGTTTCACCATCAGACCTTCTCTCCTCTAGCACTGGGTTCCTTAGACGGATAGTGCAGAGCCACTGGGGGAGGGGAAGGGCTCAACTGCAAATTCTGTGTCCCACCTAGTTAGGAATCTCCAGGACAGGCTCAGGATTCTGCGTCATGAATAAGCTCTCCTGGTGAAACTTAGGCTCCCTGAAGTTTGAGAAAAGGCTCCATCAATCTAAATGCACAGTTACAGATGTCATCAGGCATCCTTCACTCCCTCAAAGGACAGCATTGATCAGAAGGAAGAAGCCAAGCAGGGTCACAGTGGCCAGAGTGGCTAGCAAGGGACACTTAATTTTCTTATAAATCACATTATATTTCTTATAAGTCACATATTTCTTATAAATCACAATATCACAAACGAGATAAATATATCCCTTCTTGCCACTTCTATTCAACATTGTACTGGAGGTTATAACTAGGGCAATTACATAAGGAAAAAAAAAACACTAAAAGCATCCTAGAGATAAAGGAAGAAATAAAACTATCTCTATTCACAGATGACATAATCTTATATACAGAAAATCCTAAGCAATTCACTAGAAAAAATTAGAACAAATAAAGAGTTTATCAAAGTTGCAGGATATAAAATATTAGTTGTATTTCTATAAGCTTGCAAAGAACAATCCAAAAATGAAATTAAGAAAATAATTCCATTTCTAATAGCATTAGAAAGAATAAAATACCTAAGAATAAATTTGACAAAAGAGGCCCGGTGCGGTGGCTCACGCCTGTAATCCTAGCTCTCTGGGAGGCCGAGGTGGGCGGATCGTTTGAGCTCAGGAGTTCGAGACCAGCCTGAGCAAGAGCGAGACC
>VSMD01058558.1:0-64250 GCA_008750895.1 Mirza zaza | reverse complement strand
AATATCTAGCAAATTAGCTGTTTTATTATTGTTGAGAAAATACATGACAAAAGGCTACTATCACTAATTCAAAACCAGTATCTAAAGAGACACATTGGAGCAACGGTGGTGGGTGTAGACGGAATCACAGAGTGTGCTGATGATGCTGGGTGCAGAGTGGGACTTGAGCAGCCCACAGTCACTCCCACACACAGGTCTGAACCCACGTGGGGCTGCTGCCCTACAGTGCTTTGAGTCCGCCCCTGGAGGGGACACTGACGATGAATCATGCCCCAGAGGAGCATCCAAGAGGAGAGGGCAGGTGGAAAAGAGAAGGCTGGACATCAACAAGTCTCTGCAGGCTGAAACCAAACCCCCCAGTCTTCCCTTTTCATGCTAGGAGGCCAGCTGTTTTGCTCTATAAATCCCAATAGAACATCCAAGTGAAGCAACTCAACTAAGCTGGGTGGTTTGGGGGTTTTTTTGTCCTCTTTTTGGAAGGGATTGGCAAGAGGAGATGGAAGAGTTAATTTTAAAAAGTAGCTTCAAGACTCCTTTGGTCCTACTGCAGCTGAGTAGGCTTCCAGGGAGGGGAGAGCCTGTCCTGTGCTTTGGACGGGCCCCTCTTGATGTACCCGATTTGTGGCTCCTTTCTTGAGCACCCCTGGGTGGCAGTGGAGCCCTTGGAAGGGGCCCAGAGGCATGGAGCCTCCCCTTGGTGACCCGGGACGGCTGCTGAGACCAGACCAGAGACGCGGACTTCAGATCCTGAGGCAGACACCATTGTACATTGATTGATAAGGGACCCATATTTTTCTTCTCCTCAGTTTTCTCCTTGACAAAATGAGTTTCAAAATATCAAGGAGCCAGTAGGAATAGTCAACCATTCTAGATAAAGAAATAGACAGATTTTAAGTATTTTTTAGATATGTCACATTCTAGAATCAGTTAGGTTGTTAAAACCAGAGAAGACGGATACCCATGGATTGGAATATGAAATTATAATGGATTACTTATCTTCCAAACAGAGACAGGAAGCTCAGATTGCTAAGTAATGGCTTGGGCAGAAGAAGGTGTCATTCTTTGCCCTTTGGTTGCTATTCCAGTGATCTTGGACGAGTCACTGAAACTTAATGAAAATATTCAAGCCTGGTATCCTTGGCTGACACTTTGTTTCCATTTCACCTCAAAGTCCTGATCTATATTTAAGCCCTCACCATGTTGGCCCAATGGTGTTGGATTATTCAGGCATGATTCATTTATTCATTCATTTATTGGCATTTACTGAGCACCTACTATGGGCCAGGGAAGGGGCTAGCGGATAGGGCCTGGTCTCCTTGTTCAAGGCTGATAGCAGGAGAAAACCTTGCAAAAGGGGGTATTTTAAAAGCTCTCTGAGTTCCAGCCACACAAGCCTCTTTCAGTTCCTCAAACACCTCCCGTCTCTCCTCCAGGAGGCTTTTGTGTAAATTCCACTTGCATTGTTCTTGGCTACCTCTGCCCACCCCTCCCCACACTTCCCCCATCCCAAACCTCACACTTTGCCTGGATCGCTTCTACTTATCTCAGTTTATTTTTTTTAACTTTTTTTTTTTAATTTTTTAGTTTAGCATATTATACTTATCTCAGTTTAAATGTCATATCTTTGGGTCAGGTTGTCACGCGTTCTCCTAGAATCCTTTCCCTCTGCAGCATTTATTGCCCTAACAAACAATAAACTGGGGGGAAAATGATGATGGTTGTTGAGTACATCTCTCCACTACTAGACTGTCACTTCCACTATGAAAGGACCTGTTTCATTTTGTTCACTGTGATCCCCTGAGCGCCTGGAGTCCAGGAATAATGGATGAATGGATATGTCCAAGAAGTGGTAAAATGAAAAGAGGCAGCAGCCAGTTCTGCCCGGAGAGGGGAGGGCGGCTGGTGGGCAAGGGCAGCTTCACATAGGGCCTCCTGCCAGTGCCGGGCTGAACCGTGCTCGAAGGAGCTCAGGTGTCAGCGCTTCAGACTGTGGTCTCTGCGTAGCCGGGCTCCCATAGATTCTTTCTACGGTTTTGCAAATGCAGTTAAATAGGTTTGTGAGTTTGCTGATTTCTAAAAACTTAAGTTTGTGCTCTTCTGACATTTGTGCATAAGTTTGTGCATCCTCTGCCTCCAAATTGGGTGCTTCCCCAAGTATTCATTCGAAGTACCACCAATGATCGAGAAAGTCAGTGGCACACATGAGAACATTTCTGCATGTCCGTTAATAATCTAATGGCTCTGTGACTTCAAAACATTTGGAAACACCCTGATTTATGAGTTGTAGGACTTCTTATATCTGGAATTTTCAAGGGATCGTGGTCATATAATAATAGGCAAATTGATCAAGTGGTCATGTTTTGTAAGTCCATCGGTGCAGATAGGTATTGAGTAAAGTGGCAAATGTTTGTTTTCCTTCCTAGCTTCCTGCCCTGCCATTGCCCTGATAACAAGAGCGAACGCCTGTTGGCCTCTGCAGGACAAGGCCCTGGCTGTGCCCTGGGTGTGCTTGGACCTGCCCGCCCTGCCCCTTCCACCACAGCCCTGGGCCTCTGAGAACTGGCCTGGGAACCCTCAGAGATCATGTCTCTAACCAGCAGGCAGGGCCTCCTCTGGTCTCCAGCGGAGCCCTGGCCCCATCCTCCCTTCCGTTTACGTGAAACTCTTCATTGATGGGACAGATTAGGAAGTTCTGAGCAAATACCCGAGAGTGGCTCCAGAGAACATTCCCACCGCCACTCACTCTGTACAACTTTGAACAAGCCACTTAGCCTCTCTGTTGACTCAGTTTCCTCGGTCAAGCAGGGCTCATTGAGTCCCTCTTTGGCTTGTGATACACACCGAAACGGGACCATGCACACAGAGGGCCTGGCATGTGCGGCCGCTCCGGACGTGGCAGCTATTGGCATTATTAGCGTGGATTTCTCCCGCGTGTGACTTGCATCCACAAGTTTGTCTTGACTGGTGGTCCCCTCTCCCTGCAGTGCCCCCGTGTGAGGGTCTCAAGGGCAGGGACCAGAGGACACAACCGCAGAGCATCCTGGGGGGCTCCCTGCCAAGAGTCCAGCTCCAGACCTGAGCTCGCTCCAGCCGGCAAGGGAGGCGGGGAGGGAGGCTGCGTAACAGGAGAGGCTGCAGCTGACAGGGAGGCGTTCTAATCTTAGAAGGTATGCCTCGGCGTTCCGCTGTGGCCTGAAGGACGAATGTCCCAGACCCCAGCGCGTGCGTGCACACACACACACACGCTGTCACCTGACTCCCACTGGAGAAGCGGGCGTGGCCGCTAGCGCAGGTGTCTCTGGGGGCTCCGGGTGGCCGCAGCACACCCAGGGCTCCCTGGGGCCCAGCCCACCCTCCAGACTCAGAGGAGCTCTCACTGACACCTGGTTTCTTATCGGACTAACCAGCGTGCGAGTAGCACGTAGCAGGGAGTTTCCGAACTTACTTCGGGGGAGTAACAAATTTCCTTTTTTATTTTTATTTTTTTGGCCTGGGCGAGTGAATCCATCTATTAAGAAATCACCCACGCCGGCTATGAAGATGCACTTCTTTCCCTCTCTTCCCCTTTGTCCTAAAAAAAAAAAAAAACCACTAAAATCCCCGAGCTGTTCAGAGGCTGCCGGATGGACTGGGTTGAACTTGGTCCGCTCCTCTGACCCTGCACAGCCTCTGGTGGGAGCAGGAAGGAAAAGAGGAAAATGGGCTTGTGTCACCCCCGGGAGGTGGCTGGCTTCTGCCTGTCTTCAGGCTCCGCCGTTGCCTCGTAACATGAGCCAAGATTCAACCGTAGGTTCATCTGACTCCAGGAATCCCAAGCAGGTGCTCCGGAGCCTGTCCTGGGCCCTCTGCTCTGGCCACTCGCCCTTTATGAGCACTCTTCTCGTGACTTGGTGACTTGCCATCTCTTGCCGCTTCCCTCCCAGCCCTGCTCCTCCGCTGGGCTCCTCCTCTCTGTGAGTGACGCCTCTGTCCACCCAGAAGCCAGAGCTGCAAATCTGGCCAGCATCTTGACTCCTCTCTGCACCTGCCTGGTCAGTCACCAATTCTGGTCAGTCCTTCCTCCTAAATCGCTTTTGAGTCCTATTAATGATCTCCACTCCTACGGACCTACCCCAGTCCAGGCCACCATCCTCTCTAGCTTCAAGGACCCCAGAGGTCAACAGAATATTGGCTCCAACCCACTGGATCCAAGCCATCCTGAAGATACCTACTCATTCCCAGATGGTCTTCTGTGCTCTTGGGCACCCCTGGGCCCAGTTCTCTGCCTCTGCTGGATCCTTGACCTCCCTTCTCTTATAAGGTGGGAGTCTCATCTGCTCTGCTCTCAGGAACCCCTAAGCGCCTGCCTCGTGTGTGATGCCTGGTAGGGACTCATCAATGTGTGCTGAGTAGCTGAATCAATAAACTCCGCCTCTTGAAGCTATACCTTTACCCCGCTAACTGTGGGCCACAGACACTCTTGATTCTCACTCTACCTCTTTAAAAAGTACCCACACACAAAATCTGCTGCATGCAGTAGAACTTGTGCTGAAGGTCTGCAGATTACAGGAAGGGGTCATGCCGACACTACACAGCTAAAGACTGTAAATGAAGGATTAGAGATTCCCAATTGTCACAGTCCTTTCAGCCGTCCCATTGCCAGAGGTTTCTTTCTTTCTTGTTGCCTCACCCCAGAAGGGGCTGGCCCGGGTCCACGTCTCATGTCTTCCCAACCCCTGCTCTTCCCAAATGCAGCTCACAGCCCCCTGGGCAGACCCAGACCAAACAAGGAGCTCATCCCAGTGACAGGATCTTTTGGAACTAGGATCCACCCTCTGTGGGGGGCAGTGTGGTTGCCCACTGCTCATCTTCTACGGTCCAAGGCCATGGCAGTGGCCCCCAGCTGGTCTACCTGCCTCCCGCCTCCCCACTCCCTGCCCCCAGGCCGCCTCCTCCTGACACTGCAGCCAGAGGGAGCTTGCAAACTAACTCCAATGGCTCTGCCCTTTTGCTTAAAACCATCCGATGACTTGGGACGGCCCTTAGAACAGTGTCCTGACTTAGGGGCTCTTCATCCTCTGGCCTCTGCTTCCTCTCCAGCCTCATCTTGCTCTCTGCCCGTGTGCCCTACACCAGGCCTGGGAACATCTCCTTACTCCTAAGCCTCCGCAGCCTGGAAGTCTTCACACGTGCAGCTCCTCAGCAGGAACGAGCAGCTCTGCTCGCCCTTCAAGCTTGGCCAGCTGGCACTTCCCCCTGGACGCCTTCCCGGGTGCCTCTAGCCAGGCTGGGTGCCCCTGCTGTGCCCTTCACCCTGTCCTTCCTTGAGCACAGCACCTCAGCTCCATGTCACCTCCCCCTCAGGAGGTCTTTCCTGACCTCCCTTGCAGAGGTCGTGCCCCACCCCCTATCTCCCAGTCACTGTCACATTCCCGGCTGACTCATGCACGCAGGGTGCATTTGCTCGCTTATTTGTGTCCCACCTGTCCGTGCCCACGGGATTGTGAGCTCCAGGGAAAAGCAGGGACTTTCTCTCCCTCACCACTGTGTTCTCAGGACTCAGAACACATAGTGGGTGCTTGCAGAGACTTGACTGGCTGCATTAGTTTCCCATGGCTTCTATAACGAGTGACCACCAACTTAGTGGCTTGTATAACACAAACTTATTGTCTTATAGTTCTAGGGTCAAAAATTCAAAATTGGCCTCACCAGACTAAGATCAGGTTGTTGGCAGACTGCGTTTCTCCTGGAGGCTTTAAGGGAGAAGCCATTTTCTTTCCTTTTCTAGCTTCTAAAGGCTGCCTGCATTTGTTGGTTTGTGGCCCTGCCTCCATATGCAAAGCCAGCTTTAGTGGTCCAATCTGTCTTGCCTCCCATCACTCTGACTCTCACTCTCCTGCCATCCTCTTCCGCTTTTAAAGGCCTCATAATAACATGGGGCCCGCCAAATAATCCAGAATAATCCTTCTGTTTTAAGGTCAGCAGGTTGGCAACCTTCATTCCATCTGCAACCTTAATTCCCCTTTGCCATTTAACCTAACATATTCACAGGCTCCAGGGGTCAGGACCTGACATCTTTGGAGGCCCGTGTTCTGCCTGCCATACTGACTAACCTAACATGCTTTAAATACGTGCTTAATTGTCCCTGTTCCCCAGTAGCCCATAGACTCTGGAGGTATAGAACATCCTCATCCTGTCCTCCATGTGCCTCTCATGTAGGGTGCTTTCATTCACTGTATCCTTAACTTTATGGCTATCCCATGAGGAAGGCAGGGTAGGTGTTATTCCCATTTTACAGATGAGGAGGCTGAGGCTTCAAAAGCTCATGTGACCTGACCAAAGCCACATAAAAAGGAGGCTATAGATCCAAGACTATGCTCAGGACTTACCCAGCAAGCCTCTGAGAGCTCCCTGCATTCGGTGGTAGGAGAGCATATAAAATAATATCAATAATCACAAGCAAAAGAAATGAAAGAGGAGGAGGAGAGAAAGAAGAAGACCACACCAACACCACACTCTTCTTTTTGATAGTACTGCCTTCGAAGAATAGCAGCAGATTCCCTCCAGTTGCCCAAGGTCCTGAGAATGGATCCAAACATACATTGTTACAGTATCTGCTCCCAGAGCAATCCTTCTAAACCGCAAGTCATACAACTTCCTGGTCACTCTAGCCTCAGGAGTAAAGTCTGCATTTTGCAGCACAGGCTGAGTACAACAGCTTTCACTGAGCACTTCCCAGGTGCCCAGTGGGAACTGGAGCTAGGAGCTGGCACCAAGGAAGCTTATGGTGAGTGCTGGCTATGACAGCTGTTATTGTCTGAGATAGTCCTCACCACAATGCAGTGACACTGTTACTGCCACCCCGATTTTACAGATGATGAAACTGAGTCTCAGAGAAATCAAGTGACACACCCAAGGTCATCTATACAGCTAATACGTTGTGGAACCAGAATTAAAACTTAGATATGCCTTACTCTGGGCAAGGCATATCTTTCAATTTGTCTACCTCTCTTCTATCTCACTTTTTGCTTAGACTATATTGAACTAAAGTTTCCCAAAGACATCATGTTCTTCCATGCTTTTGACACTTTGCACTTGCCTGCCTGTATGAGGAACGTGTGCCTGGAACATGCCCTCCCCACTCTGCCCTCACCCCCACCCTCTCTCCTGGCAAGCTCTTGTTCATCCTTCACGACTCTGCTTAAGCATCACTGTGAGGCTTTCCCTGATTCACCCAGGCAGATGAAGTGCCCCTCCTCCAAAGCTTCTATTGCAGTGTTATGCATTTCCCAGTTCCAGCAATGGCCTTTTATCATTATGATGGTTTTATTACAAGTCTGCCTTTCAGCTAGACTAGATGCCCCTAGAGCTCCAGGACCACGAAACTTTATCTTTATGTCCCCAAACCAGACCAACGTCAGGCCCAAAGGTGTTCAATAAATAGTCACTGAATGAATGAATAAGTGAACAGCCATTCACTGAGTGCCTCCTAAGTGTCAGACCCTTCTCTGGCACTTGACACCAAACCCATTCTGTCGTCTTCCTAGACCTGTCAGCTCTCCTGGCAGGAGGTTTGAAGAGACCCCTTCAGGTGTGTCTGCAGCTGCAAGGCATGCTGGGACAGGAAGGGCAGAGCTTGGGGGCGGAGGATGCTGAACAGGAGGGCAGGGAAGGCAGGAGGGCAGAAACAAAGCCAGTGATTCCACATTGGCCCCTCCTACCCACAAACCAACAGAGTATAAGCACTTGACAGGTTTTTTTTCGTTTGTTTGTTTGTTTTAGTTTTTATTTCAGCATATTATGAGGGTACCAATGTTAAGGTTACGTATATTGCCCATGCCCCCTCTCCCCCCTCCCACCCGCCCGACACCCAATAAATGTTACTCCTATATGTCCACTTAAGTGTTGATCCGTTAATACCAATTTGCTGGTGAGTACATGTGGTGCTTGTTTTTCCATTCTTGAGATACTTCACTTAGTAGAATGGGTTCCAGCTGTATCCAGGAATATACAAGAGGTGCTATATCACCATTGTTTCTTGAAGCTGAGTAGTACTTCATGGTATACATATACCACATTTTATTAATCCACTCATGTATTGATGGGCACCTGGGTTGTTTCCACAACTTTGCGATTGTAAACTGTTCTGCTATAAACATTTGAGTGCAGGTGTCCCATTTGTAGAGTGTCATTTGATCTTTTGGGTAGATGCCCAGTAGTGGAATTGCTGGATCAAATGGTAGATCTACTTGTATCGCTTTGAGGTGTCTCCATATTGCTTTCCACAGAGGCTGAACCAGTTTGCAGTCCCACCAGCAGGGTAGGAGTGTTTCTATCTCTTCGCATCCACGCCAACATTTATTGTTTGGGGACTTTTTGATAAAGGTCATTCTTATTGGAGATAGGTGATATCTCATTGCAGTTTTGATTTGCATTTCCCTGATGATTAGAGATGTTGAGCATTTTTTCATATGTTTGTTGGCCTCTATTCTGTCTTCTTTGGAAAAATTTCTGTTCATGTCCTTTGCCCACTTTTTGATAGGGTTGTTTGATTTTTTCTTGCTGATTTTCCTGAGTTCTAAATAAATTCTAGTTATGAGCCCTTTATTGGATGTATAGCTTGCAAAAATTTTCTCCCATTCTGTGGGTTGTCTGTTTGCTCTCTTGATAGTTTCTTTGGCTGTGCAGAAGCTTTTTAATTTGATTAGGTCCCATTTATTTATTTTTGTTGCTGCTGTGATTGCCTTTGGGGTCTTCTTCATAAATTTTTTGCCTAGGCCAATGTCTAGAAGAGTATTTCCAACATTTTCCTCTAGAATTCGAATAGTTTCACACCTAATGTTCAAGTCTGTTACCCAGTGTGAGTTGATTTTTGTGAGAGGTGAAAGGTTAGGGTTAGGGTTAGGGTGCTGGAAGTCCTTGCTAAGCAATCAGACAAGAGAGCAGAATTAAGGGCGTCCAAATGGGAGCAGAAGAGATCAAACCCTCATTCTTTGCTGATGACATGATATTATACCTAGAAAACCCCAAGGATTCAACCAAGAGACTCCTTGATCTGATAAATGAATTTGGTAAAGTCTCAGGATACAAAATCAATACACAGAAATCAGAGGCATTCATATACGCCAACAATAGTACAAGTGAGAACCAAATCAAAGACTCAATTCCCTTCAAAATAGCAACAAAGAAAATAAAGTACCTAGGAATATATTTAAGTAAGGAGGTAAAAGACCTCTATAGGGAGAATTATGAAACACTGAAGAAAGAAATAGCAGAGAACGTAAACAGGTGGAAAAATATACCATGCTCATGGGGCGGCAGAATCAACATTGTTAAAATGTCTATACTATCCAAAGTGACCTACTGAGTCAATGCAATCCCTATTAAAATATCATCATCATTTTTCACAGATATAGAAAAAATAATTTCACGCTTCGTGTAGAACCAGAAAAGACCCCGTATATGCCGGGCGCGGTGGCTCAAGCCTGTAATCCTAGCTCTCTGGGAGGCTGAGGTGGGTGGATCCTTTGAGCTCAGGAGTTCGAGACCAGCCTGAGCAAGAGCGAGACTCCATCTCTACTATAAATAGAAAGAAATTAATTGGCCAACTAATATATATAGAAAAAATTAGCCGGGCATGGTGGCGCATGCCTGTAGTCCCAGCTACTTGGGAGGCTGAGGCAGCAGGATGGCTTGAGCCCAGGAGTTTGAGGTTGCTGTGAGCTAGGCTGACGCCACGGCACTCACTCTGGCCTGGGCAATAAAGTGAGATTCTGTCTCAAAAAAAAAAAAAAGAAAAGAAAAGACCCCGTATAGCAAAATCAATCCTAGGCAATAAAAACTAAATAGGAGGTATCAATTTACCAGATTTCAAACTATACTACAAGGCTATAGTAATCAAAATAGCTTGTAACTGGCACAAGAACAGGGACATTGACCAGTGGAACAGAACAGAGAACTCAGATATAAAACCATCCTCATATAGCCAACTAATCTTCGACAAAGCAGACAAATCATATACTGGGGAAAAGAATCCTTATTCAATAAATAGTGCTGGGAAAACTGGATAGCCACATGCAGAAGACTGAAACAGGACATTTTTTTAAATAACAGTTTTATTGAGATATAATTTACAAACCACACAGGTCACCTATTTAAAGTGTACAATGAAATGGGCTTTAGTATATTCACAGACATGTGCAACTATCATCACAATGAATTCTAGAACATTGTTTCTCTCTTTTTTTTACTGAGGAAAGAGGTGGAGGGAGAGGTGGGTGTGTGTATGTGTCTAGAACATTTTCATCATCCCAAAAAATAGAAACTCTGTACCCTTTAACTGACAGTCCACCTCCTGTCTTCTCATCTCCTCCAGGCAACTATTAATCTACTTTCTGTTCTACAGATGTGTATATTGTGGGCATTTCATACCAATGGAATCATACAATATATGGTCTTTTGTGACTGGCTTCTCTTACTTAGGATAATCTTTTCTAGGTTCATCACATTTAGTATTTATGAGAGCTTCAGTCCTTTTCATAGCTTGAAAATATTTCATTGTATGGCTATATCGAATTTTGTTTCTCTATTCATTCAATGGACATGGACTTGATATTTTGATTCAGCTGTTTGATTTGACACAGAGCTTTGGACAGCTGGGATATGTGGGTTATTCAAGACCTATGTCATGTTATGACCCTAAAAGCCATAAAAATTAAACTTAGCTTTATTTATTTTTTAGTTGCTAGATACTACGCACATCAGTTTCTCAGGGATGATATGAGCTCAAGGATGGGTGAGAGTGTCTTCTGTTAAGCTCCTGCCTCGATAATAAAATAGCCCACCAAAGTGGCGGAGTCAAGATGTCCATTCTTAAGCAAAAAATTATCAAGCACTTCCTACATGCCAGGCCCTGTGCTAAGCATTTCACATACATAAACTGATTAAATCCTTCTAATGACGGTATAACATAGGTGTTATCATCATCATCCCCATTTTACAGATAGGCAATCTGAGGCACAGAGAAGGTAGGTAGTTTGTCCAAGGCCACAGAACTAGTAAATGCAGAGCCGGGATTTGAACCTAGGCAGTCTGGCTCAGAGCCTGAGCTCTGTGCTACTCCCTACGCAGAGCACTATAAAACTGCCAGTGCACCCTGCCTGGGAGGACAAGGCTAACTCTGAATCTGATTGGGACTCTGGGACTATTGGCCTACCTCCTGCTGGCCGTGGAAGAAGAGTGGTGCAGCTGCCAGAAAGCAGGGCACGCACCTGCACATTGGGATGGAGCGAAAGCTAGTGGACGTCACGGATGTCAATAACCTCGTATGCAAATGAGGAAACTGAGACTCAGAGAGGTTCACACACATCATATGCCAGAGGCAAGACTGAAACCCAGGTCTGACTCTGAGTTTGTTTCTCTGATTTATATTGTCTCTACACAACCCTGCCCCACCAGACTCAAAATGATTTCTTCCCTTATGCTTGTACAGTTGACAGGTTTTAGAGAGAAGCTTCCCACACATCATCCGCCAGATTACATTGATAAAGGCCTGTCACTACAGTGTCATTCAGAATGAGCATCGCCCTCCCTGTATCTACTGTCCCCTGCTGTTACCTGGGAATTGGCCCGGACACTAACTGTGCCTGTGCCATCGCCACTAAACCTACTGGCCTCCACCTGGAGGATGCCCCCAGGCACTGCGGCTGTGGACTATGCTGAGTTTACAACCCCTGAAGCAGTCAGGACTGGGTCCCGCTGTGTGAGGACTGCTGAATCCTGTCCAGGCCCCGGGACTGCGACACCAATTCCTAGAGAGAAATGGGAAGCCCTGGAGGTCCCAAACAGGGACACGCTCCTGGGGTCGTGCCTGTGGGTGCTTTGAGCGAGCACAGCACTCACGTGGTGTTCTCCCAGGGGGAGAGCTGCAGAGGCAAGGGGCTGCCACTTCAGATCCTTAGAGCCTACAAGTGGGCAGGCAGGGGATGTCTGGTGCTGTTTTGGTCTCGTGCGAAATATTTGATCACATATATTCGTCCGCCTCTACCCGTTTCTATGTTTCTGCCTTATCTGTTTCTTGTTGTTGTTCTTCTTTGCCTCTTCTACCTTCCTCCCTCCCCTCAACAAGGCTGTTTGCTCCTTGAGGGCCATCTCTGTCACCCAGGGCACTCCTCGGTGTCCACAGATGGTCAGGAAGGGATGAAAGGTCCAACAGCATGGGCAGGGGACACAACACTCATGTGCGACATTCAGGGTCTCTTACCCTCTATCACTCTAGCAAAGAAATCTCTGGCCCCAACCCATCCCATCTGCAATCTGCACCAAAATGTCTTTGCGGCTCCCGCTGGAATAACAGGACCCGTCTCCTCCCTTTGCCAATGAAAGGCAGCCCATCGTGAACAAAGAGACAACTCAGAGACCAGTCTTTGGACCCCATTCTCTTCCCTCTTCTACAATGCCTCTGATTTTATGCAGTCCTGTGACTCTACCTACCACCTCTAACTCGTGACTCTCACCGTTTCCTTTCCAGCCTGAACCCCACCTCTGCACTCCAGACTTGGGTGCATTTTCAGCTTCCTGTGCCGCACTGCACTCGGATGTCTAACAGACGTTTCCAACTTTTATGACCAAGAAAGGACTACTCTTTCCCCACCTAGGCCCACCCACGTCTCTCTCCCCACGAGCCTTCCCAGGTGCAGGAGAAAATATTCCATGCGTCCCACTACCCAAGGGAAACGAGGAGGAGTCATCCCCGACCCCCTTCCCCTCACTCCCCACGCCAGTGCATCCGGTTTCTAGCATCCTGCCTCCACACCCCACCCGCCTGCTGCGGGCCTGGTCCTCGCCAGCACCACTTCTCAGGTGACCACTGCCAGCACCCGCCTCCTGCCCTCTCTGCTTACGCCCCAGCATCCTCCACAGGCAGCCGCCTGCTGTGTGGTTCAGGTCACACCCCTCCTTGAAGCCCTCCAGTGGCGTCCCACTCGCTCGGAATACAGCACAAACGGCTGGCTCTGGTCCACGGGGCCCCACAGGGCTGGCCCGGGCCACCGCATGTGTCCCCTGTCGCCTTTTGTGCACAGCATGTCCCTGCCACACTTCTCTTTTCTCTGTCCCTCAACCTCTGTTCCTGTCTGTGCTTCTGCTCAGAATGATTTTCCTCCTCTCTTTTCCCCTACTTGGATTCAATTCAGATGATCCCTCTTCAGAGATGTCCTCCCACACCTATCTTATTTCCCCATAGCACTCACAAACCGTCTCAGGTGTTTCGCTGTGCATGTGCTTGTTGCTGGAATTGCAGCCCTGAAGAGGAAGAGCTCCCTCCCGTTCACTGCTGTGCCCCAGGGCCTGGGACAGTAAGTGTGTATTGATGGGAGACTGAACGAGATAACCCTTCTAACGGTGCAGAGTGAGTGTAGCATGTTGGTATGGAAAGAGCCAGAGCTTTGGAATCCAGAAAATTCTCATGCTCACACTTGCTGACCGGAGTAGCAAGTCACTTAGCAACCCTGGGCCCCAGCTTCCTCTTTTAGAAGAGGTGAGAATGACCGAAACATGCCAGCTGCTCTGAGGACAGTGCTGGCCACACAGGAGGTGTCTGGGTAGGTAGGTAGGTGGGTAGGCCGAGTGGAACTACCTGGTTCCCACTCCAGTGCCCTTTCTGTCATCCTAGGGTGGCATCGGTCAAACATTGGGATGGATTGACAAACTAGGGTAAGGTGAGGGTGTGAAGGAAGATTCTGGAGTCATTTGCAGCATCGGGAGAGGCTCTGTGTTGTCCTTTTGAGGTGATAATGTAAGTGTGGTCACAGTGGCAGAGGCAAGCACCCTGCGTGCCACCCCAAGACCCACTTCAGTGCCGGAGAGCTGGGGAAGCTGGCACGCTTTGAGGCTGTGGCTGGTTTCTGGTGAGCAAGGAAACCTTCCTTTTAGCCAAGATCAAGGCGTCCTCAGCTCCGTGGCCAGGCCCTCGCGTTGCTGCTTCTCCCCTCGAGCTATAGAGGATCAGGCCTCCCTGGTGCCTTGCTTCCCTAAACCGTGGCCCAGAGATGGCTGGACACTTAGACATTGGGCCAAGGGTGAGGTGGAGAAGCAGGGCGGAGCCAGGGAGGCAGGCAGAGCCTAACTCTGGCCTGTGCACAAAGCTTTCATTATGCGGACGGCCCGTAGCGTCCAAACTGTATTTACCCAACATGGCAAGAGGGTGGGGAAGTTCCATGCCATGCAGACACAGGGACTCCTCAGTTCTCAGAAGAAAGTCCCACAGAAATGGAAAATAAACACCAGAGGTGGTTTTCCCCTGGCCCTGGCAAAGTCAGACGGTAACCACGGGCATGGTTTCCGAGCTAGCTGGCACAGCTGGAGAGGCGGCAGGGTGGGCTTGCTGGGCAAGACCTGGGCCCTCGAGGACGGAGTAGAGGCCTGCCATGTGTGAAGACAAGTGTGCACGGAAGCAGCACACGAAGGGAGACGAGGCCAGAAAACAGATTTAAGATGTGCAGAATGGATTTAAGATGTGCAGAATGACCCAAGAGGGAAAAACAAGCAGAAGTCAAGGCAGTGCCCAAGACGCAGAGAGTGGATGCTGGTAGGGGAGGGACCCACAGCGGGGTGTGGACCTCAGGGGTGAGAAGGGTGTTGCTGACTCTGGGAGCAGGTGCCCAGGCCCTGACTCCAGCAGGCCGGATTGAATGGGCAGAGGGACAGCCAGCCTTAGATGAGCACAGTGCACGTTCCAGGCTGTGTTGCGAAGGTACTTTGTGGACATCGCAGGAACAAAGAAAGAACATTTCATCTGGGGAGGCTGAGGGATCCCAAGGAGGTCTGGGGCAGGCAGGCACGCTGAAGTCCTCCTCAGAGCTAAGCACGCAGTCGAGGTGACAGAGTGCCGGTGCTGAGGTGGCCTTTGGGCTGAGAGAAGGCTCTGGCCCAGGGTGGAGGTGGCGTGGATTGAACCTGCTGGAGGAGGTTAGTGGTTGCACCTGCCAGAATTGTGGGACGGAATCCAGGCAAAGCCTCGGACGGGCTGGGCCACCAGCCCCAAGACCCTGCTTCTGCCATTGCACCTACGCAGCCCAGTGGCTTGCAATGTTGAGATTTGTGTATCGCTTTCACGGTTTTCCCAAAACACGTTCACAAATGGCACTGCTTAACTGGTGTCCACTGAGGATTACGAGGAGTTGGAGTCAAATGTTTCATAAACCATCCTGTTTGGCTTCCCCTGTGTGACTCTGGCTAAGTTACTTGCTCTCTCTGGGCTTCCACGTGCCCAGTGGGGAGAAGGCAATAAGCAATCAGTCTTCCACAACCCAGGGCGGGAAGCGTCTGGGGCGAGGCTGTGGCGGGTGGATGTGCCAGGCTTGAATAGCTCCAGAGTCCCAAAACAAAGGGAACCCATGCTCCGGGCTCCAGAAAACACCCAGACGTGGTATAATCTTTCCTTCCACCCGGCTTTTGAGCCCTAAATGCTTCCATAAGCCTCACGTTTCTCTCGCTTCTGAGCCCCTTGCCTAACCCAGTTTTGAGACAGGGAAGTTAGGGAGGAGTTTTTCGTTCCTACACAGCTCTATTTTTAACTGGAATAGATCTTCCTGCACCCCCAGCGATCGGCGCCTTGAATCCGAGGTAAAGTGCACTGTCAGCGGGACCCGGGCAATAAATAGCAGCGGCCAGAGAGACGGATCTGTTACGTGGCGGGAAGTTAGACAGATGGACAAACCGATCAGCCCACGCCTTTGCCAGCAACGGCTCAATTAACCACACGCTGACCCTAAAGCCCCTCTGTTGTTCCAAAAGGACAAGGACCTCTCCTGAGGTGGCAAGTGCGAGGGTTAAACAGGTGCAAGTCCCGGGGGCCCTGCCCAGGGGGCAGCAATCGGAGTGGGGCGCCGGGCCCCCTGGCCCTCCCCCGGCACTGTGGGGAAATCTGGCATCTCAAATAGAGGCTGAATCCTTTTATGTCTTTACGCAAAATCAGCATTTGGCGTCTAGGCTGGAATGGAGATGAGCTTGCATTGCAGTCGGCCGCAGGAAGGAGGTGACTGTCTTTTCCTCCAGAACAGCCCTTCGCAGATCAGAAGGTTCTCGGCCCCAGCGGTTCTTTCACATCTCTAAATAAAGCCTTCTCCGCGAAGCTCTGCCCCATTTACTTTAACTTCACTGCCGGAACCTGGCAGGAGGCGGGGGGCTCTGCGCCTGCCTTGCTCCAAGGGGACGGCATCATGGAATGACTAGTGGTCTTGGCTGTGCAGGGAGCACCCAAGTAAGAAGGCTCGGAGACACCATCAGCACAGAGAAGGGTGTGGGGTTGAGAGTGTGTGTGTGTGTGTGCACATGTGTGTTGCACAGCGGTGCGAGCTTGCTGCTGGAGGGGAGCGTGCCCTGTCTTGAGACCCATGGAAAGGCAGAGATGGACTTTTCTCAGACAAACTGCTGCCCAAATCCTCCCAGTTTCAGGCTAGACGTGAGGAGGGGAAGCGGTAGAAGTAGTTCTCAGCCCAAGTAAGAAATGCTGCCATTGTGGTGACGAAAGACAAAAGCCTAATGTCTCTGAAGATGTAAAAAAAAAAAAAATTGTTAAAACCAAGCGGTTATGTATCCCCGAGTTACAAGGCAGAAGGGAGGGGCCATTTCCAGCGTCGCTGACTTGCCCTCCGTGTCTTGGTGACAAAGGGCGCACTGGAGTGAACAGCGTCCTGGGGTGCATCTTGGCCTCGTCAGGGACCCTGCAGGCACCTTGTGGGAGGGGGACTGATGACCTGAACCGCGGCAAGACCCATTGCCAGTGACCATCACGACCCCCTTCTAAAGCTCTTGCAGTGTGTCAGGCCTTGCCCAGCACTTTGGGTATACAGTGTTAGAAATTGCTTCCAGGGGTCCTCAAACTTTCTAAACAGGGGGCCAGTTCACTGTCCCTCAGGCCATTGGAGGGCTGTTGGAGAGTGCAGCGCACATTCCACACATGCACACTGTGGGCCCGGGACGAGTTGGCTGCTAAGCAGGACAGGCAGTGGTGGAAAAACACCCAGCAGGCTGGATAATGTCCTCGGCGGGCCACATGTGGCCCTCGGGCCATAGTTTGAGGACCCCATAAGTGATGTGCTACTATGATCCCTGTCAAGGCACCAAAACCCATTTGCCCCAGGTCCCCAAGCTGGGAAGAATTGGAGCAAGTCAGTGGTTGAACCCAGGCGGTCTGGTTCCCACCCGTTAGACTGCCTGCTCTCATGTCATTAGGTCCCCAGAGCTACACCCAGGGCCGAGCACGTCACAGATTTCACTAAATGAGTTTGACGGGACGGTGTTTAAAAAGCTTTGCATGCAGGCTCCTCCTTGTCCCAGCATTCCTGCCCGTGGCCGCAAGACAACTGCCTTGCGTGGCACCTGCTCCCTGACCGAAGACGAGCCGGGTGCACGTTTGCTGAGTAACTGTTTCTCCTCCTTGATTTGCCAGGAAAGGCTGGCAGAGCCCAACGCCAACGTGGACGACTCGGCGTCCCCCTCGGTGGCGCAGCTGGCTGGGCGGTTTCGGGAGCAGGCAGCTGCCGCCAAGGAGGTGAGTTGGGAGGCTTCTGAGCATCCGCTGCGGGGAGGGGCTGGAGGCAGTGAGTCTGGGTCAGGCCCAGAGGAGGGGGAGGGAGAAGGCTTGGTAATTACCAAATTAGGAAGAGGAGCCAGAGAGGGGTCCCTCTGAATGTGAGGAATGTCCCACTGCCTCCCTGCCTGTGTAGAATCCTCCCCGAGCAGAGTGAGGCTTTCCCTCTGCCAAGGAGGGGTGGGCAGAGAGCTGAAGGGCCTGCCCGTCAGACGTGGGAGTCCGGATTCGTTTCCATCTTGATCCCCCTCCAGTACAGACTTAGATCTTGCACAGCTGTGCCAGGCCTGGATGGCGGATTAAAGGGGTCTGCTCACCCGGCTCCTGCCCTGTAGCCTGGAATCAGGAGCGAGGCAAGGCTGGGGCGGATTCCCAGTTGAGAAGGGAGGATGTGAAGGGAAGTACGCTCAGATGGGAAACCAGGGATCCAGTGACCAATGGGGGAAAGTGTGAAAGGGTTGTCTTAACGTTGCAGAGACTTGGGCTAGATTCTCTGGAGTCCTCCAGTGTGAGGAGCCCATAGAGGTGAGAGGAGGGACAGGTTCCCCAGGGTGGAGGGAGGTCTATCATGGCCCCTGGGGCAAGTGAGAACTTACTGCAGTTGCCTTGTTTGTTAGGTGCACTGTTTTGCACTTTTGTTTTCTTATCTGAAAAATCGGGTCCATAATTTGTAGCCATTATAGATAGGAACGTCATAAAGAATAAAGACGGCAGCATTGAGCTAAGGTGCTGGCATTGCCTGAAAGCTGCACGTCGATGCCATTTTGAGATGTCGGTTCAGCCCAGTGACTCTCAAGTGAAAGAGGATGTCCTAGCAGGAAAGGAATAGGAGAGGAGAGGCTGAAAGTGAAAATGGACAGATCGTTAGATAGAGCTGTTAAATAATTTAAATAGTAAGTGGGCAGTTCCAAAGGCACGCAATCCTCTCCCTCCATTCTCAAACATTCCTAAACTTCCCTCAGCATCCCTCACGATTCCTAAATCCAGCTGCCACTTCCTTCCTCTTCCTCCTTGTTGCCTGATTAGCTCTTTCTCTGTTTCTCTCTGTGTGTCTGTCTGTCACCCCCTCTAGACACCAGCCAGTAAACCAACAAGAAGGAAACCGCCCTGTTCCCTCCCCCTGTTTCCCCCCAAGGTAGAGCTGGGCCAGAATGGCGAGGAGGTAAGTTGCCGGGACTCAGAGGATGCTGGTTATGGGTTTCCTTTCTCCTTTTTGTAGGAAGGGGCCCCAAACTCACACTTTTCCATCTCAAAAATCTGTACAGGGGATTTCTCCATTTCAGATTGGAGGATGAATGTCCTCTTCTTAAATGCTTCCTCAATCCTTTGCTTTGGAAACTAGGCTCCTCCCTAGTCTCTCTTCCCGAGCCTCCTTTATGATTTGTGGCGGACAGGAATAGCAGTTTTCAAGCCTGACAATTTGAACAGAGAAAATGGGCCATATATATTAGTAACAGGCCAGATTCAGGAGTCAGGACAGTCATGGTTAATTCCCATAACACTGGATGATCTTGGAACGAGGTGTGGAGAAGGCACCTGGAAAGAGGGGCTGCACTCGCCGAAGGCAGAATTGTAACACGAGAGAACCCCGGTGCCTCGGTGCCCTGGGGAAGGCTGGCTGCCGGCCGGATCACTGGAGGAAAACCAGAGCTCACAGGAGGCCTCACTGCCCTCAGATATAAATAGCCAACGTTACCGACATAGTCCAGGCTCTGGTGTCATACGTCACAGCCACCAACAGGTTCCCAGCCTGCACGCTCACCTACCCTTAGTTATCGCATGGTAGCTGTGAGAGCGACTTCTCCACACCCTGTCCCAGCAGCCCAAGAGCCTTCAGTGTGGCCATGACGTGTGCCAGAAGTGAATTTGCGTGTTCCGTCGCCAGCCTGGGAGGCCAACCCCAAAACCCAGCAAGCAAGCCAAAGACAAGGCAGTTCCCGAATCCCACTTCGACCACCTCTTTTTTTTTCTCCCCTCTTCTTTGAGGATCAGCATCTTGACAACAGACACTGGGTACCTGTGTCAACTCGGGCGGACCTCTCAGTGCCTACGTTTTCTCATCTATAAAGTGAAACGGTTGAAGTAGATCAATGGTTTTCAGACCTTTTTGTCAACCTACGGCTTATGAGCAGAAGCCCATGAGATAAAGCGAAAGCTCAGAGCTGCCCCTGGTCATGTGAGATGGGGAAGGGGAGGTCTGGAGCCCCATCTGCTCCTAGAATACCCCCTCCCTCCACCAAATGAGGGTCTTATTCTGGGATAAGAACCCCAAGGAATACAGAACTAAAACACTGAGGGTTTTGTTGGATCTCTTCAAGTGCTAATAATATGATTCTGTGGCTTCATGGGGTTATCAGCCAGTTCTGAGAGCAAATACATACCAACAACTTCTCGTTCCAGAGGATCAACTTCTCCTTGTAACCCTTACCCTCTGGGCTCAGTGTCTCTGCTGCTTTGCAACAGGCTGAAGCCGTGGCCATTCGGAGGTTACTGTGAGGCTGCCCCCTGATAACCCGGGCTGGGCCCAGGAGAAGTCACTGCACCATACCAAATTTGCAATGTGGACAAAAACACTAACAGGATAGATCATGGAGGCTAGGTGAGGAAGTTTTAGTCCCTGGAATAAAAGCAGAGTGGGTCAGGTTAGTAGCGAGTGGATTAAACAGATTTATTTCAGTGGCCCTGTGGAATTAAATTTACAGGTTTCATCCCATGGGGTGCACAAATACATATATACATACAGATACAGGGATATAAGGCTGATTTTTCTACTGACTGTGTTAGTCCCAGCCCCTTGTTAAACCATAGAGGAAATGCTGCCACCTGCTGCCAGTCCTAGGGACTGCATCAGTGTCTATTTTGCATCCTTTCTGCTTTATGGTTCAAATCCATAAGGGGTTTGTGGAACACCTGCTGGGTCCCCAGTACTGTACTGTGGTTAAGGGGAAGTGTCTATTGAATTTCCGCTGTCTTCAAAAGACAGCGATCAGTTGGGGAAGGGAAGAGTTTATAGTGTTACATAAAGTGAAATTTTACCAGCAAAATTTTTGCTGCAGTTTCTAAAACAGTATCTTCAAAAACCCCAGCCCCTGTGAAATGTCACTGTAAGGTATAGAAACTAGGGACAACCCAACTGGGGCTGGATGCTCTTTGTACTCACCGTAGACAAAGGCTCCTTAAAGACGCTCTAGGAGCACGTCTGACCGTGTTAACTCATGCAGGCTGCAGGAGTCCCTAGAATCATTTGTTCCCGCTCACTTGTATCTTGGTAGAGGAGGCTGAAGCCACGGCACCCATCCGGCTCCTGCCAAAGCTGAATTAGAAGGCAGAGGGGGTCTCCTGAGTTCCAGCCCATGCTCTGTCTTGCTGCTGGGCCTTGGAAAGGTCACAAGCAGTTCAGCTCAGTGAGTCTCCTTCCTTCCATCACTAAAATACAACATCTCACTCAACAAATATCTCAGAATATTTCTGAGCCCAGTGTAATTCTTCTTCATAGGATCCAGGTAAATCAGTACGTGGGGGCTGGGGGCCGGGGTACATGCTGGTCTCCACACCATAGGAAAAGCCCGCTCTGCCTCGCCCTCTGCCCACCAAGGTGGGTGGCATCTTCCTCTTTTTCTTCTTCATCATCATATCACCATCATCATTTCCACACAATTGTGGAGCTTTTACACAAAACAAGGAGTCAATCTTTATTTTTTTTTGTATTTTATTTATTATTATTTTTTATTTTAGTGTATTATGGGGGTACAAGTGTTAAGGTTACATATTTTGCCCATGCCACCCTATACCCTCGAGTAAGAGCCTCAAGCATGTCCATCCCCCAAATGTTGCACATCTTACTCGTTGTGGTTGTATACACCCATCTCCTCCTCCCCCCTCCCACCCTCCTGACACCCAATAAATGTTACTCCTATATGTCCACTTAGGTGTTGATCCGTTAATACCAATTTGCTGGTAAGTACATGTGGTGCTGGTTTTTCCATTCTTGAGATACTTCACTTAGTACAATGGGTTCCAGCTCTATCCAGGAATATACAAGAGGTGCTGTATCACCATTGTTTCTTAAAGCTGAGTAGTACTCCATGATATACATATACCACATTTTATTAATCCAAGGGAGTCAATCTTTAGATAACATATAATCCTAAGGAAGACAAGACTCCTGACATTCATTCATCACAAAAATATCTACAACTGAGCACGCACATGATTATGTAGCACACAGATCAGCCACTGACCAACTGCTCCCAGAGGGCGGAGACTGGCTGATATTCGTCTTTATGTAACCAACACAATGCCTGCAATGTAGTAGATAATAAATATCTGCTTAATTAAAATGAATATTCAATGTTTTGGAAAATGGTAATTTATAAATGTTGCCATTGGTGGGATTTTCCAAACTATCATTAGTTCAAGGGAGGAATTTGGATAATACCTCTGTCAGGTTTCACTCCTGGTCTGTGGTTTCTTGTTTTCTTTGTGAGAAACAGGAGGGTAATTTTTGTGCTTTTCTTTGAAATTCCCTCCAATTGTTGATTCACGCTATTGAAGGTCATGAGACTTGTACTCCCCTCATAGCTTTCCCTCGTCATGACAACGAGGTCATCTTCCTGGGAGAGGAGGCCTTCTGTGTCAGGGACGTCTGTCCTGGCTTCTCTGACGCGTAGATGCAAGTGGTCTTGCTATGGTGAGACGAGGTGGGAGAGAGGGGAGCTCGCCTCTCCCAGGCCCTGATGAGCTGGGTGGAACTTACTGGAACTAAGTGATTAAGGGGTGAAACCAACTTCTTCTCTTCTCCTTCCACCTGTGACTTTTGGGCTCCAGCCTGTACTCCGCTGCCCTTCACCTCACTTACTTGGTGGTTTTTGGTTCATTTGCTCTGCAGAAATCACCACCCAATGCCAGCCACCCTCCTAAAATCAAGGTGAAGAGCTCGCCTCTGATTGAGAAGCTTCAGGTAAGTGCAGAATGCATCACCCATTGCTACCTTTTATCCAACTCCACTTCTTATTCAAAATGTTCATGTCTTCGGGGCTCCTAGGGGTAGCCCAAGTGTCACCTGGATAGTTGGCCCCTGATAACCAGCTAGTGACCAAATTGCCCTAAAGGATGAGGCTGTCACAGCCCTCACCTGGGAAAAGGGCTAACATCAGGACCATATCAAGCAGAAGCTGACGTAGTCAACGCTTAATGGTTGGTGACTGATGGATAATGGGGTGACTCAAGATTCTTATGGGAAAGGACATTATAGTTGCAAGAAACACTCCAGAAATAGCCCAAACCTCGCCCCCAAGGCCTGAATGCAGCCACAAACCATTTCGGCCTTACCCATGGCTGAAGTTCAGCTGCGATGCTGTGGCCAAATCCATTGTTTGGGAAGCATTCTGCCTGGCCTCTCCTCCAGCACCCTGCATGCCCAGAGCCTTTCCCCTCCACACCCGGGGCCGGCTTCCTGGGAGTATGAACAAAGCAGAAGACGCTGCCCCCAAGCTCACAGTCTTGCTGTGGAGACAAAGCTTTCACATGTGGTGCAATAAAGGGTGTATGGCAGTCAATACCAGAGAGCTCAGTCGTGTGCCACTGCCCAGCTGCCGCTGCTCAAGACAGGGTATCCCAGCCTTGGCGTTATCCGAGCTGAACAATTTTGTGGCAGGGGCTCTTTTGCATTTCAGGATGTTCAGCATCATCCCTGGTCTTACCCACTAGATGCCAGTAGCACTGTCCAACACAGTTGTGACGATGAAAAATGTCTTCAGACATTGCCAAATGTTCCCTAGGGACAAAATCAGCCCCTGCCCCCACCCCAGGTGAGAACAGTGTTCTAGAATTTCAGAGCGAGAAGAGAGCAGAGCAGGCAGGCAGTAATTGTTGAGTGCTCTATGAAACGCCTATGCCTGTAAGCTGGTCCTTAAAGCACAGGTGGCTGGAAAGAGGGGAGGAAGGTGCTCCTGGTGTGGGAACAGCATGAGCTAAACCACAAAGAGGGGCGGCATGTTACATCCTGGTGGGCCTGTAGGGGGGCTCCCGCTTTCACCGCGGCCTCTATCCAGCCACCAGGAGAAGGAGCAAGGCTCTCCTGCACTGTGTCCTCCCCTCCAGGCCCAGCTGAGAGCACTGGCTTGCCAACTTCATGCTAAAGCCATCAGGGGGTGTCAAGACACATAGCCACAGCCTCTGCAGTTCCCAGCCATGGGATTTGGATCCTAGCCTGATTTGGGGTTAGAGCAAGCATCTCTGGTCTCTGGCCTTGAGCCTACCCTGTGGAGGGTGGGGAGGACTCTGCAGTGTCTCCCTGAAATTTAATTCTTACTACGAATCCCTGATTCTGCCCCAGCAGCAGGGAGGCGGTGGTACCACCTGTCACCCTAGGAGGCTTCAGGGCTCCCCTAGACATAGCAGGGAGCTCTCGGAGGGGATCCCAGAGCTTCAGTGTCCCTCCTAGCTGAGGGGTGCGACCCAGGGCCCCAACCTCTGCCTCTCTGCAGCCTACCACAGCCCTCATTAAGGGGCCAGAAATCAGTTCTCACATGTTCTCTACCCTGTAGTTTTGGTCTCATTCCTTCTTCTAGTCATTATTGAGCCTTTTTGGGAAACACAACAACTTCAGAATGAGGTCTGGATGTCTAATTATTTAATCTCATTAAGAATGTCAGCAATAGTATGACAATTTAGCCAAAGCCCACAGGAACCTCATTTAGTTAGGAATATGTGGGGGAAAGAGCTAAGCAATACATGAGCAACTAGATTTTCTTCTAACCATTCTATTGAATGAGTTATGAACTATGATTTTTATTCACTGGAATAACACAAAATCCAAAGTTCAAACATTCTGCTGACTCACAAGATCCATTTTATTTGCAAGCATCCTTCCGGTGGGATCTTCCCGGGTTGAAATTTAGAGGCAGCGGAGCTCCCTTAATGCCCAGTTAAGGCCCCTCTGCCATGCAGCCCCTGAGCCCGCCCAGCACATAGACCCCCGCCGCATCCGTGTTCCAGATCCTTCCCCGGGCTCTCACCGCGTGCTGCTTTTTGACGTGGATCGGGCTCCCAGCATCGCTCTTCAACTTTCATACATTATATATTTAATTCTTGCCATGACTCAGTCTTATCTGTCTTACACTTTCTTTCTTAAGATCACAATGAGGCCGGGCACGGTGGCTCACGCCTGTAATCCTAGCATTCTGGGAGGCCGAGGCGGGAGGATTGCTCGAGGTCAGGAGTTTGAAACCAGCCTAAGCAAGAACAAGACCCCCCATCTCTAGTATAAATAGAAAGAAAATTAATTGGGCAACTAATATATATAGGAAAAAATTAGCCGGGCATGGTGGCGCATGCCTGTAGTCCCAGCTATTTGGGAGGCTGAGGCAGAAGGATTGTTGAGCCCAGGAGTTTGAGGTTGCTGTGAGCTAGGCTGATGCCACGACACTCTAGCCTGGGCAACAAAGTGAGACTCTGTCTCAAA
Source organism: Mirza zaza (assembly GCA_008750895.1). Taxonomy (NCBI): domain Eukaryota; kingdom Metazoa; phylum Chordata; class Mammalia; order Primates; family Cheirogaleidae; genus Mirza; species Mirza zaza. The sequence goes on along the minus strand of VSMD01058558.1, from coordinate 39,213 downwards.
AAAAAAAAAAAGATCACAGTGAAAATGCGGACACCTTCCTAAACACGCACAGTGCTTCCCAGTCGCAAGTCCTAAAGTACACACAGGCGTTCTCCGGGGTGGTGGGGTCCTGCTGGCAGGAGGGCAAGCCGAGGGCAGTCGAGGCAGAGAGTGTGCGTGTGGCAGGACAGAGTAAACAGGGACCGGGTGGGAAAGACTCTAAAGGCCAGGCTAAGAACTTTGGATCAATAGAGAATCCAAGACTCAGAAAGGCTATTGGCCTTACTGAAGGTCTGAGGGTCACACAGCTACTAAGCGAAAGATGGAGCCGGGTCTGTGGGCGTGGAGAACCCATGTACCTCCCACCGTCCCTTCCCCGTGAGGTCGCACTGCTGTCTCTCCTGGTCCGCCACAGGGCCAGCAGCCAGGTGGTGATTTGGAAACGCAGAGGGCAGGAGGAGGAGGAGGAGGAGTGCCCCTAGATGGCCCTAAGAAGATGCCGGTCACTCACACACAGGCCCTCCGTGGACAGCTTGAGGCACCGCCACCTTCTCCATGACAACAGGAGGTGGATCTGGGCCACCAGCCACCAGACTCAAGACTCCAGCAGGCTTTGGTTACCGTTGGGTTACTCTCCTGTTTGGTTGCCCTCAGGGTTTGTTTCGGTCTGTTCTCACCTGCGCTGTGATGCCCCATGTGTGGCACACACTGTGGTTTATCCCACCGCCTCCCTCCAGGAAGTGGTCGACCTCCTCCTGTGTCCACCACTCTGCCATCTAGCAGGAGGGAACCTGGTACCTGGAGGCTTGAGGGACAAACAGACCCGGCGAGAGTCTCACGGCAGATCCCTTAGCCACTTGCCCAATGTGTGCGACAAGAACAAAACCGAACATGTCAGTTGTCGTGGAGGAGACAGCTGCATATTAAGAGTGTGCATCCATGTAACACTGTTGACTCTGATAAGAAAGGTGATCACAAAGGCTGACTTCCTGTGAGTCCCTGGTGCTGCAGGTGCTGCTGGCGGTTGCTATTTTGGCCACTTTGCCTGTAAGTTGGGGCTGTTCTGGGGCATTTTTGTTAGATCCGCATCAGTGCTGTGTGAGCATTCTGGAATGCAGCCTGTGGCAGGCCAGGCAGCAGGATGTGGATTGAGTAAGCAATGCTTCCAGAAGCAGGACAATGGATGGATGTGGCCATGGATAATTGGCTGGGAAGTAACACAAAAAACCTCATGTCACCTGTTCTCAGCCAGTTCTCAGGCCAGGCAACCAACAGGCTAAAGCAGAAGCTCTCATCTTCTCCCCACCCCTATTTGAAATTCCTCATCTTTTCTCGGCAGGCCAATTTAACCTTTGACCCAGCGGCTCTGCTGCCTGGGGCCTCACCCAAGAGTCCTGGACTCAAGGCCGTGGTGTCGCCGTTTCACAGCCCACCTTCCACTCCCAGCAGCCCAGGTGTGCGGTCTCGGCCCAGCGAGGCAGAGGAGGTGCCCGTCAGCTTCGACCAGCCGCCTGAAGGTAGCCACCTGCCCTGTTACAACAAGGTAAATTCTGGTTCCGGTGCATCGTGGTGCGTCTGGAAACGTGGGGACTGGCACTCCTGAATTTCCCCTACACTGTTTTTGCCCTAGAGAAAGGAGGAAACCTTTGGCACTGGTTTTAACAGAAGTGAGATTTGTCCTCTCCTTTGCAAGTGATTCCTGAACTAAGACCACCCCTCAACCTAGCCCGCTCTCTCCTCTCCTCTCCCTGTAACAGTGCCGTGCACCCAAAGGCCGGCCTGGGGGATCGAGCGCTCTCTCCTCAGAGGGGTGGGGATTCGGGACTGATCCCAGCTGCACAGATAGTTCATGTCGAAAGCTGAAAACAAAAGCTAAAGGCCTGATGGGAACAGTCCTGCATGGCCCGGGATGGGCGCAAACCGTTCCTACCACAGCTCGCCCCAGTCAGAGAACACTCAAACAGTTCACTTTGTGAAAAGTATAAGTAGGGCAGGGCTCACTGCTACAGAAGCTGCCTGGATCCTTTGTGTGTGCTGTCACCACTCCACGCCCATACCGGGGAGGTGAGAATCAGAGATGCAGTCCAAGCAGGTGCTCAGCAAACTCGGGCCAGAGCCAGGCAGGGGCCAAGATGCAAGGGCGTCTGACGCCAGGGAATGCCAAATGGGGACAACTTTGGGGTTAAGGATGGAGAAGTGGTATCTTTGAGGCCATTCCAGGAAATCCATCCAGCAAAAAAGGTCAAAGGTACAGAAACAGGGAAATACACTGGTGGGGAGAAGATGGTGGGGCAGGCTTGAGCTGGGGACAGGGCGCAGGTCCTCCAGCTCAGGTGCTAGAGGCCCTGAAGGAGCCACGTGGAGAGCCTCATCTTCTCGCAGTAGCCGAGCAGCGAGTAGGGGCCGGAGGAAGGAGCCGCTGCCTGGGCACAACACCTAAAGGCTTTAGCCTTCTGATGGCAGCGAGGGAGCAAAGTCGCTTCTGAACCCTGCCGGCCATGAGGCCATGGTACCCTGCAGAGCTTGCCCCACGGTGGTCTCCGGAAAGGCCCAGGAGGCCCTCATAAACCCAGTATTTGTTCCAAACCTCTGGGATGGAACTAGGGTTAACAAAGTCCCGCGGGCCGATTCTGAGATTAACAGGCTTCCAGAGAGGACGTCCTCTTCAGGCAGCTGCTGGGTGCCCCTAAGATCAGCTTCTGACAGGGTGGGTGCCTGACTCCCAAAAGCAAAGTGCTTGGGCTCTGCGTCCTTAGTGTCAGCCAGCGGGAACGGGGTGGGTGGTGGGGGTTGTGGTGGGGCTGATGCGGACAAGGGAGGGAACTGGTCGCCAGCCATCCAATGCAGCACCCAGGAGGTCCCTGCACCCGGGCCTGGCCACCAGCAGGCCTCCAACCCTCTTCTCTGTTGGATTTCTGTCAAAGTATAATTTGCAAAATGTTAAAACATGGCTCTTAGACAAAACAGAGGGAGATTTTATTCCATTTGTTAACTTCAGAGGAAACCAGAAGATGGTAAATCTCACTCAAAGAGCGTTCAAAGAACCGGCTATTTATAGGCAATTTTTAAAAACTATTAGAATACAATTGTTAAATTAGATGCCCAACTGGTTAAAGTTTTACAGTGCAGTAAAATCGTAAGTTATCTTTTTTTTACTGGATGGAAAGCACTCGCATCTTCATAAGACAAACGCCTGCAGGTTTACCGTGTGATTTCACGAGCCCGCGGGGCTCTAGCCTAGGATAAGTCACGAACGACGACGCTACGTTCTCCCAGGAAATGAGCGGGGCTTGTTACGCAGGGCTCTAGACCGACACTGAAAGGACGTGCAGCCCTCCTCCTGGCCCCTGCTGTAGGTTTTGGGTAACTTCCCCTCCCCCTTCTTCCAGGTGCGGACGAGGGGCTCCATCAAAAGGCGCCCCCCCTCCCGGAGGTTCCGAAGGTCTCAGTCGGACTGCGGGGACCTGGGAGAGTACCGGGGCTCGGGGCCATCTCAGGAGAATGGTGCCGCGGAGCAGAACGGGGAGGAGGTGTTCCCGGCCAAGAGCAAGGCCCCGGCGTCCCCCTCCGCCGGCGAGGGGGCTGCGGGAGAGGGAGTGCGGAGAAACCCGCAACCCTCGGAAGAGCCCCCTCTGAGGAGGGCGTCCAGCAGGACAGAGAAGCCGGAGAAGGATGGGGCCGCCGAGGAAGCCACGCTCGGGGCGCAGGGGCAGGCCCCGGAGCCGCCCCAAACCTCCCGTCCCCAGGCGGAGAACGGGTGCGGGAGCCCCCGGGAGGAAAGTCCGGCCCGAGAGGAAACGCAGACCGGGAAGGCTACGGAGGTGGAGGAGGAGGAGCCGGAGCAAAACGCAGAGGCCAGGCCCGCACGTAAGAGCCAGGACGCACAGAAGCCCGAGGAGGGAGCTGTCGGGGAGGGGACCCCCGAGAGTTGCCCTGGAGGAGTGGAGGGCGACGATGTCCCCAAGCTGGAGGAGAAAGACAAGGAAAACGAAGAGGAGGGGGCAGTTCTCGGGCCAGGCTGCAGCCCTGGGACCGGCCATGCCCAGCTGGAGACCAGCAGCGAGGTCCAGGGTGGGCGCACGTCCCCCAGCGTGGAGGTAGGTGGCCGGGCTTGTCCGCACAGGAGGGCAGCGCCAGGGCTTGCGTGTCGTGACCCCTGTTCCTCACAGTCCCTTCTTCCTAAATCAGCTCAGTGTGCAGAAACAAAGGCACCAGGCTCCTGCCTTGTGCTGGCTGGATGGAGACAGGCTGTCGCTGAAGCCGAGGGGACAAAAGGACAAGAAAGGGAAGTGTGTCTCGTGCTCTTTCCCGCTTCTCAGTGACTCAGAGTTCTGGCGAGCTTCTGGGTGTGTGTGGCGACCGAGGCTTGGCACCGCTCAGTAACTGAGGTCTGCAAACGTGGGCCAAAGGTCTGCTGAGGGCAGGGGATCAGAGATGAACAGACGGAGGTGGGAAGTGGCAGTGGGCAGGGGCATTCCTGGGGAGGCCTGGAGCACAAGGGCAGAAGAAATGACCTGTGTATGAAGAGTGAGGACAAGAAGTTGGGGGCGCTTCAGGGCCAAGGTGGCATTTGATTTGGGCCCTTAGAGAAGGAGGCTGTAGGTGACATCCATTCACTTGCAAGAGCTGGGCACCTGCTGCACATGAGGAGGAGGGAGATGACTCACTCCCCTGCCCCTCAGGGCCCTGTCTGGGCCCTCACTTGTGGCACCCACTGCACCTGGCTGTTCCCCACTGGCTCCCAGGAGGCCCATCTGGAGCTCTAGAAGCAGTGTCCCACCCCCAACCCCTGTCCCTTGCAATCTCAACACAGTCACCTGCAAGCGTGTCCCTTTCCTTTTTAGTGTATTCATTCATTCACTCGCTCAAGCCATCATTAGCTTCCCGCTGCATTAGCCTCTTTTCTGTCTTCCTGCTTCCACTTTTTTCCAATCTATATAATTCACTCCCTGGACAGCAACCAGAGGGTTTGTTTGTTTGTATCATCTACTCTTTGGTAAAATTATTCACCTCTTATAGTAGAGTTGCCATAACAAATTACCACAAACTTGGTGGCTTAAAACAACACAGAAGTACTTTTTCACAGTTCTCCTCGAGGCCAGGACTGCAAAATTAAGAGGTTGGTAGGGTTGGTTCCTTCTGGAGGCTCTGAGAGAGAATGTGTTCCTCTCCCCTACGTTCTGGCAGCTGGCTGCAACCCCAGAATCTTTCCTTGCCTCTTCCAGCTTCTGGTGGCTGTCAGGCGAGTGGCCCCAATCTCTGCCTCTACCTCCACCACGTGGCCTTTCGTTGTGCCTGCATGTCTCACACTTCCCCCTCCTCCCTTCTGTAAAGACACTAGTCAGTAGGTGCCCACCCTAGACTGACAATGAGCTCATCTTGAGATCCTTAATGACAAGGGCAATGACCCCATTTCCAAATAAGGTCACATTCACAGGTGCTAGAGGTTAGGATACCACCCACGTTGCACACACTTCGCCCAACTCTCCCCCCTCACTGTGCTCTAGCCATATCAGTGTTTGTGGGGGCTCTCCAAGGGCCCTCACATGATTCTCAAAGTAGACCATGGAGGAAAAAGTAGAGTCCCAAAGACTCATGAGGTATAACTGAGACCCTAGGTTGAGTTGTTGGGGTAAGATGCATCATATTTCTTTAATACTTTCTATTCTAAATGAGCAATGCTTAAATTAAATTTAGAATGAGCAATCTTTAAATTTAGGATCTTTTGGAGCTAGGAGGTTCCATTAAGTCTCCAGAAGGCAAATATGGGCCCCAACCCTTAGTCCTTTTTGAGGATGAAGCCACTGGGTTCAAGTAATCAGCTGCCAGTGGTTGCTACATCTTATTTTCAAGGTAAGAGGCACCTACCATGCGTGCCAGGACACCTTCCCATCTCACTGACAGCATCTTCCAATCCTGCAGGGTTAAAAAGTCACCTTGGTTGAAAAGTTAGCCAGGAAGGGGGTTGCCTCTGGAAGGTCTCAAGTAGAAGAAGGCCTCCTGGTTGGATGTGGTGGCTCACACCTGTAATCGTAGCACTCTGGAAGGTCAAGGTGGGAGGATTGCTTGAGCTCAGGAGTTCAAGACCAGCCTGAGCAAGAGCAAGAGCAAGACCCCATCTCTACAAAAAGATAGAAAAATTAGCTTGGTGCACTGAGGTGCATCTGTTGTCCCAGCTACTTGGGAGGCTGAGGAAGGAGGATCACTTGAGCCCAGAAGTTTGAGGTTGCAGTGAGCTATGATGAATGCCATTGCACTCTAGCCCAGGCAACAGAGCAAGACTCTGTCTCAAAAAAAAAAAAGAGAAAAGAAAAAGAGAAAAGAAGAAGAAGGCTTCCTGCATAAACTCCAGGAGCTTTTGGGGCAGGCTCAAACCAGTAATCTCTTGAGCTTCATCAATTCTATTCCTGACAGAGCCCTGGCAAGGGGAAGAGACTGCCCAGCATCCTCAGAAACACTCTCCTCCCAAATAGGCAGCTCAGGTGGGAAAGAGTAGCTCCATTTACCATCCCTCCATGCCTTTCCCTCTCCTTATCCATCACTGAGATGTGAAACTTTGACAGCATTCAGCCCAATCCCCTAGTTTTGGAAAGGAAGAATCCAAAGCTCCAAATGGGGACAGGTGTCCAGGGTCATGGAGCTCAATCAATGTTGACATACTGGGCACCTGCTCTAACCACCAGAATAAACTGCTTACAAAGTACCTGTGCACATGTGCATCACTTATTTAATCTGGAAGGGGCATTGTCTCCAATCCTCTTTTGTCCCTCTCAAGCCTGGACAAGGTTAAGATCACAGTGAGAACCATCACGAGGTGGGCCCCTTGGGCCATGGGCTTCCCCAGGCACCTGTGCCTGTCCCAGGTCCTCCGGGGATCCAGCAGAGGCAGCACACACCACTAAGCAGTTTTCCAACCCCCTAATCTAATCCCCATCTTGTTCCTTGATTGCAGAAATAGATTGATCAGATAAACTAATTATGGTTGCATTCATGCAATCAACATCTGACAAGCACCAATTATGCCTACTATGTGAGTAACTAGAGGTTCAAAGATGAAAAAGACAGAGGCATAAACACATAATGACGAGACAGTAAAATAAATGGGATTCTGCCCTTGAACAGTGAGTGATCACAAAGGAGGGAGCAATTCATTCTGCAAGAGAAAGCAGGGGAAGGTTTCATAAGTATGCCAGAGGCATCAGGTGTGTGTAAGCACAATAAAGAGTTACCTTCCTATTCTGCTGCCCCTCACGTGTATTTTAACGTTTCATGCTGAAAGGAGGAGTCATCCTGGGGATTCCAATCATGGGGCCAGCTGGACATATCAAGTCACTGCACCTAGGATTCTGTGTATAAGGAACAGTAGCCCTGGAAAGAGGGCACTAATAAGATACAACTTGAATACTTCAAATACATTTAACAAGTGTTTCTTGAGTACTCATTATGCATCCAGTACTGGGTGGGACACTCAGGCATGCCAAAGACAAACATCTGAACAAAGACACTCCAGATGTTTTGACACCACATCTGAGACATTCTTGTACATACCAGTTAAGTGCTGACTTCCTCACTGCCTGACTCAGTGGCTTTTCCAAGTCGGTCTCCTTGCTTTCTCAACATTTGATTTCAAACCCTCTTCTCCCTGAGCTGATGAGATACAACCTCCTCTTGAGAGTCCCCTACCTTTGTAACTGTGTAGTGTTTACTTTGCTCTCTCCTCTTTCTTCTCCCTCCCAGTTAACTGGGCAGGTGGAAGAGACTCAGCTCTTGGCCCTTAACCCTTCTTAGTTCTCTGCAGGACACAGTCCCCTGCATTCCCACCTCCACTTCCCTCAGGCATGTAACTGTCCTTCCCTGAGATCCTTCTCCCTCTACTCCTCTCACCGCATCTGTATCTTCCTCTCCGCAGGCCTTCCCTGGTTGCTCCAGGGACAAATGCACCAGCTCCTCCCAGACCTCCTCACCCTCAATGTAGCCCATGAGGATGGTCCACGTCACATCCCACCTTGCACCACGGTCACATTCCTAAATAGTTTTTCAGCCAAAGAACTGATGGAGGCCAGCTGTGGTGGCTCACGCCTGTAATCCTAGCGCTCTGGGAGGCCGAGGCAGGAGATTGCTTAAGGTCAGGAGTTTGAGACCAGCCTGAGCAAAAGCGAGACCCCGTCTCTACTAAAATTAGCCTGGCAACTAAAAGTAGAAACAAAAAAATTAGCCAGGCATGGTGGCGCATGCCTGTAATCCCAGCTACTCGGGAGGCTGAGGCAGGAGGATTGCCTGAGCCCAGAAGTTTGTGGTTGCTGTGAGGTAGGCTGATGCACCACTACACTCTAGCCCAGGTGACAGAGTGAGACTCTGTCTCAAAAAAAAAAAAAAAAAAAGAATGATGGAGATAAGGCCTGAGTGTCAGCACAGGTAGCACAGAAGGAGCTAAAACTAATACCTTTTTTTTAATGACTATTAAGGCTGAGTGTGGTGGCTCGTGCCTATAATCCCAGCACTTTGGAGGCCAAGATGGGTGGATCCCTTGAGGCCAGGAGTTCAAGACCAGCCTGGGCAATATAGTAAAAAATAAAAGTTGAAGAAAAAAAGAATGTTGAATAAATAGCTACTTTGCTGTCCTTTCACTCAAGTATCAGACTTTTATTTTCAGCTCTTTCTGTTCTTTTTCCATTTTTATGCTGCCAAAAAATCATGAGCAGTACTTCAGAAAGAGGACACTGGGATTGAGTGAGTAGCTAAGAGGCCAGGCCAGAGGGACGTGGAAGCCAGGCATCAAGAGATGGTCAGTATCACCTAGTAGTTGAAGATTCAAGCTCTGGTTCCTGGGTTTAAATCTTGACTTCACCATTTACTAGCTGTGTGAGCTACAGGAAGTCATTTAACTTCTCTGTGCCTTAACTGCTTCCCCTATAACAAAGTTAAATAGAAGCATCCACCTCATATTGCTTTTGTGAGGATTAAATGAGTTGGTGCATGTACAATTAAAAAAACTATGCCAGGCACATAGCATTCTTATTGCTCTCATTATTGCTATTCCTCCTGCTGTTACTATTGCCTGATCTAGGATCCCCAAGGAGATCCTAGTGCCAGGATTTCCTCACCCTTTTCCTAATTCATTCTTTACTCCTCCATTCACAGGGTGACACTCCTGTCCAGGATACTAAAATGTGAAGAAGAGTTCCTTGTGCCCCCGTGATGAAGCTGCTGGAGACATCTCTTTTGAAGTAGCAGCAACAACAACAGTCACAGCAGCAAACAAAGCCCTTGCAGGAGCAGACTGTGCAGAGCGTCTGGAGTGAGGCTGGAGACCCAGGCTGGGTTATTTCCTGACCTCCACACCAAATGCTCCCTCACACGTGGAGACTGGATCTGAGAGCAGCAGACTTTTATCAGCTTGAGTTTATGTCATTTGATGGGATGGGTTTAAAAAAGAAGCTTATTTAAAACAATGTACTGTGGTAACAACTGTCCAGGGAACAGTGGGTAGCCCATGGAGCCCTGGCTACTGTCCACACCCACCAGTCCCTGCAGCTGACCTCCAAACTGAGCTCAGATTTAGCTTATCACATTTTGCTTGTGTAAAGTTACGGCCTTTTTACTGTTCTGAAGTTTTTATGGTTCTCAAACATAAGTAAAAACTAATTTTAGGTGGTCAGAAACAAATGAAAATCACATTGCTGAAAATATAAATCCAATAAGTTACAAGAGACCTTAAATTTTATCAAGGCCCTAGAGACAACCTTTTAGCTTGGTCCAAATTTGAACTGGCCAACCAATTTTTAAAACATTGGACTAGAAGAGATAATTATTGAACCATTTTCAAAAGTGTCTGTTCCACCAACAGGAGCACTTCCAGTCCTGTGGTTTTCTAGCTGATGACCACCACGGGTGGTCGCTGGGCCAGCTTGCTCCCTCCACCACCCTTGAGGAGACTGGAAAGGCCCATGACAATGTCAGGAGGTTTCATGTTCTGCGCTGCATCTCCTCATCCTAAAAGCTGAGCAGTGAGGCCTGAAAAATGCTGGCTCCCTGACTTGTTCTGCGAGGATAAATTTTGCACTTCCAGAAGGTTACCCTTGAGCATGATTAGCTGTTTCCTGGGAGGTGCCTTAAGTGCTGTGATGTGCAAGCTACATAATGAAAACATTCTTCCTAGTGAGTTGGGGTCTTTAGTCTGTTCTTACTGGGTTGCTCTTGCTGTAATATTCTGTTTTGGGAGCATAGGTGGTTTTGCAAGGGACGGGGGCTGCCTGCCTAGTCCTTAACTTACTCCTCTGCCCTCTTCATGCCCTCCTGCAGAAAGACGTTACTCTAAATACATGTTTAATCTTTAAGGTTGGCCCTTATTCTGATTTCAGTATGTCAGCGTTTCAATGTGCTGATTTGGTGGTTGGAGCAATTGTTTTTCTGGAGGTCTGCTAGACCACATCGTACCCTGACTTCAGAAAACAGTCTCTCAGACAAAAAGGCCTTATGTCACCACTGGTACCTCAATTTTCTTGTCTCATTTACAGTTTTTCTAACTCCAGGATAATGTTAATATTTGGGATATAGTTTTTTTCAAAATTATTTTTAAATAGTTTGTAACTTGTAGCCTGGTTGAGACCAATAACTATCATAGTTATCATAAACTTTGGATTTTAGCAGAATTTGGGTGGTATTTGTGTGCGAGTTATTTTGAGATCTATATATTGTCAATCGTCTATCTGCCTATAGAGAAGTCTACCCCTTAAACAATATATGGTTTTATTTATATATGTCTCTGAGTTGTTTATACACACACACATATCTGGGCAAGTGCTTTGTGAATATGTACGTGATTATGAGTATGTGATGAAAGGGGCCACTTTCCCTTACTTGAGAAAGGCATGGAAAGTGTGGGATATAGATATGAAAATAATACTTTATTTTGTTTCTGGAGGGTCTAAACATCATAGTAGCAGATGAGAAAGGAGCAATCAAAAATGACAAGAATGTGACATTGCAGGAACATCCTCGTTGGTGTCAAAATACCTTTCTATCCACCCAGTTCTAGTACTCACCTTATTTGGTCAATTTTGTAAAAAAAAATAGATGCCCCATTGCCAGGAGTTCTTAATTAATGAGGGGGGCTTTTGGCAGGGAATCTGTGGAGTGCAGGGACTGATTTTTTGTTGGTGCTATAGCCCTATTGCTGACAGCTGTCCTTTCCTGAAGCAACCATGGGTAGGCGTTGCACTTGCATGTTTGATACTGGGATTTCTAAATTTGGGATTAAAGAAATCCATTGGTGTCTTAGGTAGCACAAAGTCATTACCAGGCCAGGAAGACCTTGTTTCTTTCAGGCTTCCTTAAAAGATGCCAGGTAGGCAAAAACAACAGCTGTTCCCTACAGGGCAAAACCTAAAATGCCAAATTGCTATTCCATTGTTTACTTCAAAATTAAATTTTGTTTGATCTCCACCAGTTCTAGTCAACTTGGTGCTCTATGGACTAGGCAAAAAAGGATGAACAGAATGTCTCTATGTGATGGATAATCAGGTGGCTTATGAGGAGGTCAAGAGCAGTGAGCTACTTCAAATGCTACTCAAATAAGATTAGGTTTCATACGCTACCCAAGAAAATCAGTCCCATTATTTTACGTTATAATGTATTGCTGTGCCCAGAGCTAACCTGTAGCTCCATGAGAGCACAAAGTATCTATTATTATTCACTGTACACAGTGCCTCATTCATAGTAGGCGCTCAATAAATATTTGTTAAATTATGAATAACTGTAGTTATTCATAATAACTAAGTTAGTTCAGGGGTTTTCAACAGTCATGACTGCCCAATACCTCCCTTATCTGATACCAGATGCCTGAAAGGTCATAATTAGCTTCCTTCCCATTCAAAATGCAAATACTCCTGAGAGAGAATTATTTTAAGCCTCCTTTGTCATTGACACCTCCAGTGTGAGTTAGTTCCTGGGACCCTTCCCAGACAGGCTTACAAAAGAAGAGCAAAGTACACAAAAGTCTAGGGGCAGGAAACACCCTGACTTCCCAGTGTTGCTTGGAGTAACCCAGGCTCACAGTGAGCCCAGTCAGGGTCCTGACCAGAGGGGCTACAGATGCTGAGAAGAGACCATTATTCCAGTTTTTCCCTCAAATCCCAGGAGGGCTGTGGGAATTCCAGAGAGGCCTCAGTGTGGTCAAATGGGCCAGAAAACTGTGGTTCTTTGAGACTACTCAGAGAAGGAAGAGATGATGAACATATCATATGCCTATTCCCAGTGGGCAGGTCTATGCAAACCCACACCTAAAGGCTAAGGAAGCTGAGAGGCCAAAGAAAGAGGCTGACAAATCCTGTTTCCCAGAAAGAAACACATACAACAGGGACTTACAAACAGAAGCTATCTCTTGGGTGGCCTCCAGGCAAGATGGTAGGTCCCCCTTACTATTCCTCCCAGGCCCAGGGCTTATATAGGGAAGGAAAGTATAGGAAAATTGACCACTCAGGGAAAGGCAGGAATTTGCCTAAGGGCAGGATTTATGGGTTAAGTACAAGTTTAGGTTGTTTTGACCTAAGGTAAATGCGTGAAAGTGGGAATCTCAGAGGTATTCCCAGAACTGAGGTTAATTTGAAGTCAACGTAGCAGACTTGCTTTAGCCTTCACAGTGCCTCATAGGGAAGAGGGAGCCAAAAGGGTGAAAACATCTACCTCCAAAACAAGAGTGAAGAGGCTTCTTACACCTCCTGATCCTGGAAAGTTGTGGGGCTTCTCCGTGGGACCTGGCATAGCAGGGAGATGCCATGAGAGGAGCAGGAGGCAGAAGGAAGAGGTGAAGACAGGCCAGGATTCCCTGCTGGGTTCTCCTGTAAGTAATGACTCTGGCCCTCCATGATGTAGTTTACATAGAAATTTGAGAAAATCACTCCAACTTAGGCAAACCCATAAAGCCAGTTATCACACTTATCAACTGCTTCCGTTTTAAAGAATGAATGAGTGGACCGAATTGCCCTTTAACTAGCACTCAGAAACAAGATTCTAGAAAGATTATATGGTTGGAACTCAAAGGATGGGTATTACCAAGAGGCAGATACTCATTCCCCTCCAAGAAAATAATGGTTCTTCAAACAATAAGATATTGGGGACTAGTCACTTCTGTTTGACGATCTGAGAAAGCCACAGGAGGGGTGCCTGATGGTGTCAGGCACATCCCCATTGTGGCTGCACCTGGCTTCTTGGGAGTGACAGAAACAGCCTTATTGATGACCTCTGGAAGCAGATGGCATGGGAAAGCACAAAAGGGCTGCTTTGCACTGCTTCTAACGCTGTGTCTCTATTCATGCTACCAGACACAAGGAAATACAGTTTTAAGAGCTCTATTTTCTTTGTGGTTTAAAAATGTTAATCATTCTCTTTTTTATCCTCATTATAAAAGCACTATATATTTATTTTAGAAAACTTATGGGGTAAAAAAATTTTTAAGAAGTAAAAATTATTTATAATTCCACTATCCAGGGATAATTAGTGTTAATATTTTATAGCTTTTCTTCTGGATTTTTAGTGCCTTATATATGTTTTGTACTGTTTTAATTCTGGGTTGTTACAAAATTAGAATCTTACTATATCTAATTTTATATCCTCCTTTTTTGTAACATACTGTCATGAGCATGTCTTCATAAACAATCACAAGTTTGATCATGAAGACTATGTACTTTTGTCCTCTCCTGTTAACCCAACAACATCTGGAGCAGGACTAGTCTGTATAAAACAGAGGGGTAATAAGATTTCCTGGTGGAAGTGAAGGTGTCCTGGTGGAAAGCATTTCTTTCACAATATAAATCCAAGATTCGTATCACCCCATGGGCTCTTAACACTTAAAACAAGTGAAAACTTTCAAATGAAAAATGAAAGAGCTGAGGCAGCTCCACGAGTTCATTAATGGTGACTCAGGGAAGGGACTGTAAAATTCAGAGGGAGGCATGAGATAAACCTCAGAAAAAGGATCACTCAGGGAAACCAGATAAAAATGTGTTTAGTAAAAAAATTGCTGAAGCTATTGCAGGATATTGGACTGGAATCTGAAAAAAGACACAAATTTGCAATCAGATCCAAGTTTCTGTTTAAATTGGGGCAAGGCCTGCAGTGAGTGAATCAAACCTACTAAGATAACTGCTATGGCCCTCAAAGTCAAGAGGAACGCTCAGTGCATGGTCTCTAGGACAGTCCTGCATGCCAAGTTAGCAAGAAGGTTCCTCTAAATGTCAGACCCATGTAATTAGGTAGTGAAGATTACATTAGGTAGTGAAGATTACTCGTACATAATTACATATGTACACGTACTCTCATGTATTCTCATTTCCAAGGATTCACCAATCCTAGTCAGAGCCAAATCTTCACTACCTAAGTCTAAATTGGGTCAGAATTCAGTGGCAAGCAATCATTAATTATAAAACAGTCACTAATTGCCCCCTACGAGTGATTTAAAGTGCCCATTCACAGTTTCAATAACATCATCCCAGAGTTATTCTAATCATCTAATGGACTATGTTTCTAATTTTATCTTCTCCCTCTTATGCATCTGAATCCAAGTCAAAATTGTTAACTTCAATAATTCTTGGCCCGATGCGGTGGCTCACACCTGTAATCCTAGCACTCTGGGAGGCCGAGTCGGGCGGATTGCTCAAGGTCAGGAGTTCAAAACCAGCCTGAGCGAGACCCCGTCTCTACTATAAAAATAGAAAGAAATTAATTGGCCAACTAATATATATATATATAAAAATTAGCCGGGCATGGTGGCACATGCTTGTAGTCCCAGCTACTCGGGAGGCTGAGGCAGGAGAATCGCTTGAGCCCAGGAGTTTGAGGTTGCTGTGAACTAAGCTGATGCCACGGCACTCACTCTAGCCTGGGCAACAAAGCCAGACTCTGTCTCAAAAAAATAATAATAATAATTCTTTTAACATTATCACCATTCTCAAAAGCTTTGATGCCACAAAAACCTATAAGTAGAATTAAAAGACTGAATCATAGGCTTGAAAATTTTCCAAGAGCATTGGTTCTCTTCTTCCACATATTTCTATCTTAGCTGCTAACCAGTTAAGCCAACCCCTTACATGGAACTATATGAAGAGCCATCAGAGTGGTCAAAGCATCAAAGTGTTCATCATCTTTGACCATGCCAACTCTGGGAGTATGTCCTAAGGAAATAATCCAAAACATGGAAAAAGTATATACACAAATGGGTTAGTCGAACAATGTTTTTATCAGTGAAATGTTGGCCACCACTTAATTATCTTACAGTGGAAGAATAATTAAGAAAATTATATGCCATTGTCTTCATGGAATAGTGTGAAGCCATGACAAACAACTGAAAGGGATAGAAAAGTAGGCTTGGGAAATTAACAACGGACAACAAAAACCTTGAGAGTATATGCTCAACACAGGCAAGAAAGGTCTCCAGCTTCGCCATCTTTCACTTTTACCGCACATGGTGAGTGGAAGAAATGACTCAGAGCCCCTCGGAGTGGCACCCTAGCAAAAGAGCACTCCCAAAGGGGAGGGCAAAACTTAGGATGTGCCCTGATAAGAACTCCTCCCTCCCCACCTTCACCCACCCCTGAATCCATTCCCAAACTACAAAAAGTAGGTTAAAAGCAATATCCAGCTCTCAAACCTTACCACAGGAAGAGGAAGAAAAGGGGTCTCAGACAAGGAGAGGGTGTCAACAGAGTTTTCACATAATTAATATTATCAAAGCAAACCCAAGGCTTAGAGCCCGCCCACCTCAGACACGGCCCCTGCGCGAATTGGTTAAAGAAAGGTTTTTCAGTTTTTGCTTTTTGTTTTGAGGTGTCTTCAGTGTATGTCGCCTGCCACACTCCCCAAGGGCATGAGCTCTGGTCCTGACCTTCCAGCGCCCCAAGAGCCTCGAGGGGCAACCCGAGAGCCCGCTGGCATTCAGAGGAAGGGAGGGAGAGGAGGAAGGGAAGAGCCGAGGAGCTTCGGGCAAGAACGACACTTGGGCCCTCAGAGACCGTCTGACGGGGCCACAGCGCAATGGCGTCCATAACCAGATCTGGAGACGGTCTCAGGGTGGAAGAGGGCTGGAGGAACGAGCGGCCCCTGCACCGGGCGGCGGGCCGGGCAGGCGGGAAACCGCACCCGCTGGGCAGAAGGCCTCAGGGCAGGCTCGGATCTGTGCGGGCGGGCCTGGGGACGGAGAGCCGCCCACTGCCGCGGCCTCTCTCCCCCAGGCGACCGAGGCGCCGGCCCTTCTCCCAACCCCGGTTCTCCCACTCTCCAGGGTCTCGGGGGTTTCCACGCCGGCGACGCCGCCACCTCCTACCCCTGTGGGCTTACGAGAGCTGTCAGCATCGCTGGGCCTCAATTTTGTCATCCGCAAACAGGGATAGCACCTTGTGCATCGTTAGCAATGGCCAATGAGTTTGATATGAGCAAAGGGCACAGAAGAATGCATTGTCCCAAAACGAACGTTCGGGAAGAGTTAGCACTGTTAATATGCACTGCTGTGTCAAGGGCAGAGTCCCGACGACCCCTTCCCCAGCCGGGACGGCTGCTCCCGTCCCCCGCCGGCCCTCCTCGCCTCCACTCACCCACCCGCGCACCGACCGGGCTCCGTCCCGCCGCGCACGCCGCACACGACCGCGCGCTCTCGCGGTGGTCTGACGGGGTGGCGGGGTCCCCGCAGGGCGCGAAACCTTGCGGCCGGGCGCCACCGGGAACAGCTACCACGGGTGTTCGCCACGTCCGGAGGCGCCGGGACCCGCGCTTTCCTCAGCCCGGCCTCCCGGCGCTCGCCGCCGCTGCCGCGAGGGGAATGGCTGCGGGCGATCCCGGGGGCGGGAAGGCGGCTTCTGGGAGGGTGCGCGAGCGTGGAGCCCGGCGATGGGGTGATCTGAGCGGCTCTGCTGGGCAAATGCGCGTCCCTCCCTGCTCCTCCTCGGCGTGGCGGGGAGGGCTCCGGCCCCGGGCTCTGGGAGGGAGAGGCCCACGCAGTCAGGGAAGGGTCGCGCGCTGGGGACGCCAGGAAGTGCGGCGAGAGTCGGGACAAGGCTGAAGAGAGGAACCGGGAGCGCCTTAGCCGAGAGCGGCTCGTTGGTCTAGGGGTATGATTCTCGCTTCGGGTGCGAGAGGTCCCGGGTTCAAATCCCGGACGAGCCCAGGCTTTTCCTCCTCCGCACACTGTCGATTTTGAAAATTATTTTTTCAGGCATCCCATTCAAAGACTACTCTGGTCCCATGAGCTCGACCGTCCATCTTGTGAATTTTTGGAAGCAAGGAACCAGATGAGCTTAGTTAACACGACATAGGATTACTGCGTGTCCGAGTACATGGCATTAAAATTGCGTCGTACCATTTAAAACGCAGGCCCTCGAAACACAGGCGTCTAGTGCGGAATCCTGGGCACCCCTCGGACGCCTTCTAAGTCGAACCGCGGGCGTCGTGGATGAGCAGGTCCCGGAGTAGGGGATGAGCGTTCCCAGGGAAGCGGGGCGTCTTCCTCATGCAGCAGACCCCCCCAGCCCGGCTGTCCCCGCGGACACGCGCCGGCGCGGGTGCGTTTAAACCACGCTCCAGGCGACGAGGAACACGCCCCATACCCGCGCTCCGCCCGGGAATAGACAGGGGTGGGGACGACGTTTCCTCAGTACGGCTCTACATTGCTAGCAAACTTTTTACATGTCCGCGTTAGCCCTTTTAATGTTATTTGAATGTAAAATGTTCTCTAAATTCAAAAAGTCTCTGCGTTGCACTCTGAGTTGTATTAATATTTATTATATTTACTCGTGTATCCTGAAAATAACCCACTTCGAAGTTACGTTAAGGAAAATAAGGGCTCGTCCGGGATTTGAACCCGGGACCTCTCGCACCCTAAGCGAGAATCATACCCCTAGACCAACGAGCCGATGCACTTGATGCCTTCCTGCCATTATAAAGGAAGGTTGAGCTACTTAGTCCTGCGCCTCCAAGTGGTTGTTTTTATGTTGTTTTTATATCCTCCTGTTGTGTTTGCGTTCTGTGGATATTTAGTTTTCAATTTTCTTTCTTTTCTGTTTTGCTTTTTGAAAAATCAGTAACACAGAAGGAAGCAACCGTTTCATTAGCAGTGTAATATTGACCTCATTTCGAAAACCGTAATTCTGTTCACATTCATAGCCAATAAATTGCAATGAGTGTGCGGCAATGTTGCAGTGGCAGATTCCAGGCTCCCTCCCTTTTACTAAGTTCTGGGTGTCGCTTTCGTCCTCTTCCGCATTTTTAATAATGGCAAAAGTGGGTGTTTCTTGTCGATATTTTTTTATTCCAGTGTTCAAAGCCCCACCTTTCTAGCCTTGTGAATTTCCATCTGTGTGTTTTTACCCAAACTGTTCTCTTCACCTGGAAAACCTATTTGCTTTTGGAAAAACCCCAAACTCTGACCTTCCCTGAAAAGGATCCTTTCTTGGAGCGCAAGACACCTACACCAATACCGAATTCTACGGTATAATTGGCCACCAGTTGTATAATTGCTGCCCAATTGTTCCAGTGTTTAATTAGATAAAGAAGGCATGGCGTCTTAATTATATTTTAAATACTTAGTATTGAGGCTTACCATAGCAAAGCTGGTGCTCAGTGGATAGTTCTGAATAACCGCAATTTGTCCCAAATTCCTTTACAATACAAATGTTGGTACTTTGATAAAATAGACTGCATGACTATCCTAAATAGACCCATTCATTTCATCTCATATGTCATTCATGCATTCATTAGTTTATTCATTCCATCATTGCTCATTCTTCAACAAACATTTATCAAGTATTAATACTACGTGCCAGACAATGAACTGCCAACTTTCCTCCCATGGTTTGACACCAGAAGATTATAGTTTTGGAGCTCTAACGTTGTCTCCCTCTTTCTTTTGTTTTATTTGAAACGGCCCTAACTTGAGTCTTCAGTTCTTCTTAGGGCTCAAGGTAACAAGAATAAAAATACCCTTTAAAATATTAATAAGTTCTAGATGCCAGGCCATCAAAACCTAACTGGGAAAAAAATGTGCCCTGGACACCTAACATACTCTCCCTAAAATATAACTCACTAGGTAAAATAATGTAACCACTTCAGATTTCTGAAACCCTCACTCTCAAGTTAAAAGGTCTCTATGCTCTCCTTTCTCACTTGAATGTACTATAGCTATTATCATTTTAGGTTTTGTGTTTTTTTCTTTTTTTTGTTTTTTTCTTTCTTTGTTTTTACTTCTACTTCTCTCTAGTGATTGAAACTGAGTTTGTCTTTCACTCTGCAGACTAGGCACTAGACTAGACTATCTCATTTGCCCCTCACAACAATGATGCAAGAAGACTGATAGTAACAAAACTCAGAATATCAATTGCCTAACTTACAGTGGGAATGATCTCTATCTTGGCAGAAGGAATGCCTGTGACATCTGTCCAGGGCACATCCTTCCTTAGAATTAGGTCCTTGTAAAGCAGACATAGTACATAGGTGGTTGCAAGGCACAGGGAGACAGAAAATCTTAAGGAAAATTTTATCCTGGCTACAGTGAACGAAGAAGCCTGGTGACATATCCTTCTCCTAAAAGAATTAACATCTCCCTAAGTACCCTATTACTCTTTTTCCACCCATTTAGTGTCCCTGTGCCCAAGGGAGGGAGGCACTAGAACTCTAATTTTCGAATTTTCAAAATTTTCTAGCAAAAATGCTTCTCCTGGATTAAGATATATTTTTCTGTAGAATTGTTAATGAAATTGATTTGACTTCAGGCAAGTCTTTCTGAGGGTGACCTAGGATTCATCTTTGACTGTATCTGATTGTCGTCCATTAAGAGTCAAAGTCTCAGTGTTCCTGGAATGTCTTGCTATCACCACCCACAGATCACAACATTCCAATTTTCCTCTGGCAACAGATCATAAAGACAAGGATAGACAGGCTAGAAATTGAGACTCTTCTCTCAATTATACTTTCCAACCAGTTTATACCCAGTCCTGTCATTCTTTTTCTGAAATCTCTCAAATCTTTGTCTTCCTCTTCACTCCCACTGCTAATACCTTACTTTGTGCTCTCTTCACTCTTGCCCTGTTTCAGTGGCTACCTTTTAAAAGCACAAATCCAGATTTATCTCTCTCTACTGCCTATGGAATAAAGACAACTCAAGGTTTTTCAAAATATGACCATAGCCTACTTTTCTAGCATTCTCTCTTTCCCCTCTTTCCCTCACTCCCCTGAAGTTCCAAACTACACAAGATTTACCTGCTGGTTCTCACACCTGGTAGATGTTTTCCTATTTCTCTGAGTTTGCCTTTTCTCTTTCTCCCTGTTAAACTTTTATTCATTCTTTAAAATCCACCTCAAATGGTGCATCCTCTGTGAATCTTTCCCAGATGCCTCTCGCGACAGGGGTTTCTGGGAGAGTTTTATGTGTTTGGTGAGGTATGTCATAATCAGCAGAGAAGCTTGTAACACCAAATGTGCCTGTAACTACTGCCCCTGTTGGCTTTCAGCTTCTCCTTGATTCACTCTTTTCATTATGTCTTTTAAAAAATTTAATTTAGTACTTGTTTGTGTACACTGGTAGACTTCCATACTTCTTGAGAGTCACAGTTCAACGAATGCATTCATTGGTATCCTTTCCAACCTATGGCATTCCAGACACACTAAAGGATCTTGCTGACAGAAATAGGGCAAAATGGATCTGGTATGCTGTTTTAGTCTTCTCTCACTAATGTCACAGTAATTTACTACGAGTTTGCCGTGCTACAAGACTAGTAGACTAAAACAGCAAAGGTATCAGGAAGGGTGTTGATAAGATTAACTTTAGTCAAAACCCTGAATTGAGAGGTTGCCTTTTGGGTTCTCTAATCACACTCTTCCTCCTCTCTTGTCCTAATTGCCTAAAACTTGTTTCCCTCCCTCCCTGTATCAGCTGCCCACCTGAATCTCCCCTTTTCTTTTTTTCACACTCTTCTTTCTTGTGCGCGCATCCCTCCATTTTTTCCCTTTTGTAGGCTATTTTCATAAGGATCCTTCCAAATACTCTTTTGGTATTTATTGGGCAACCACTATGTGGCAGACTGTTCTGGGCCAAGGTAGCCGAGTTGAGCAGGGTCACCAAAGGCACTTAGGAATCAGGGTGAGGAACTTAACCCCATCCCAATTTTTAGTGACAGAGGGAAACGCGGACATGCAAAAGCAAAACAAACAAAAAGCACATTCATTTGTGCTCTAGGCAGTAAGAGTTCCAATTTCCCACCCCTTCTCAAGCCAAAAGGAGGGTTTCTAAGAGGAGGTTAAGGCAAGATAGAGACTTCTTTTTAAACTAGCAGATTTCTCAAATTGCAACCCATAGCTTATCTAGTCCAGGCAAAGGACAGGCCCTGGGGACAGGACAAGGGGGACATGTGTCCACCTGGACAACTGAATCAGAAGTCTCTTCCCGTCGGTCGAACTCCTCTTTTTTCCCTGTCTTTTTTTTTTTTTTTTTTTTTTTTAAGTAAATGAACTGCTTCTATTTCGTTAGGCGTGGCCGGGACAAATCGAGAAGAGCTGAAGCAGAGGCGCGGTCAGCACCCGGGAACGACCAGTGGCGAGAAAGACAATGGAGAGGACTGTGGGCCTGACCCCGAGAGGCAGAGACGGCGCAGGCGGGCGGACAGCCACGCAGGCAGGCGGAGGGCTCGGCCGCGACCGCGCCGGCCGGCCGGGGCTCGGCCTCCCGCGCGGGGCTGGGGCGCTGGGGTGGGACCGAGAGGGCGGGGCCCCACCCCAAGGCGGGCGATGGACACTCGGGCTATCCAATCGCGTTCCCCAGAGGGCGCTGGGCAGGCCAATGAGCGCGCGCCTGGGGCCGGCGCGGGGCTGAGGCTGGGCGGAGAGCTGGCGAGCCGCGGCTGGGGCCGGGAGTGGGGAGCGCGGCGTGGAGCTGCTGCTGCCCGGCGCGGGGCTGCGAGCTCGGCGCCCTCTGCCCCGGACGGACGAGCCAACCTCAGTGCGGACCCGGGCCCAGGGCGTGGCGGCGGCGGCGGCTGCGGCGGGAGAACGATGGCAGCGCCCGCGGGAGCCGGCGGGGCGGCGATTGCAGCCCCCGACCGCAGACGCTGGCTGTGGTCGGTGCTGGCGGCGGCGCTCGGGCTGTGTGAGTGATGCGGGGCCGGGGCGGGCGCTCCCGGGGCCGGCACACGCCCCTCGCGGCGGTCGCGGGCCCGGCGCGCGCGGGGGGCGCCGAGGCGGGCAGGGGGCGCGGCCTGCGCGCCCTGGGGCCGAGGGCGCCGGTGGGGAAGGCGGGCCCCAGCGACTGCCGGGGAGGCGCAGCGCCTTTCTTCTTCCTGGATCCCCGGCTGTGGAGGAGGAGGGGAGCTCCCTACCTTGCTCCTGGTCGGGGGGCCGTCGGGGCCCGCGGCCCGGCGGGCGGCCGCGTTACGCCGCGCAGCGTCCCCTGCCACTCCTCACGGTGACTCGCCGGGCCCTCCCGGGATCCTGACTCAGGAGCCGGGGTTCTGGCGTCCTCCACCTTGGGGAGGTGGCGGAAGGTCGCAGGTTTTTCGTATGTGGGGCCTCTGTTGGTTTGCCTCTCCGTTTTAAGCCTGTGTTTTGTTTGTACCTTGTGAGTTCTATTTCCAGTGCCCTCAAATCCATTTTTAACCCTCCGTGATAGAAGAGTCCTGAAATCTCAATTTGCCTCGTCTCTGTGGTCTGCAGAGCACCAAGAAAAAAAAAAAAAATTGTTTCTTCTGGGTTAGAATGCAAAGAGCTAGGAATGCCAGTGAGATGACCAGGCTTAAAAGAATTTTATCAAATCCATAATAATTCCAGACATGCCTACCGTAATTTTAACAAGACACAGAACATTGAAAAGCATAAT
This sequence comes from Mirza zaza, assembly GCA_008750895.1. Taxonomy (NCBI): domain Eukaryota; kingdom Metazoa; phylum Chordata; class Mammalia; order Primates; family Cheirogaleidae; genus Mirza; species Mirza zaza. Next base: position 16,385 of record VSMD01058558.1, on the reverse strand, counting down.
TTTCCTAACGAAAAAAAAAAAATCTTTTTTTTTTTTTTTTCCTCACGAAATTTCGTGGCTCAAGCTTAAAGTAAACCTCAGGCTCGATGTGTGTGAATTGGTTGAGTTGTTTTATGAACATCCGAAGTGGTGTCTGCCACAGGACTTTTTTTGTGTGTGTTGTTCTTCAAAGCAAAGTACTTATTGGTGTTGGTTATAAAGAGAGCCAGCTGCTCAGAAACCACATAGGTATTTTCATTTCATTTTGTTTTCAAAATGTCAGTTGCATTACAGTATCCGAATCTGAATACCAGAGTTTACTCAGTAGTTTCTTTCATGGAAAAGTTCTGAATGTAGTCTTCGGAACCAGAGAAAATAGGTGAAGTTCTGTTGGATCACCAACTGTTCTATTTAACCAATGATTACAAGGGCTATAAAATATAAAGTAAAATCCTCCCACCCTCCAGAGGTTGACAGATGAAGACATACTTTTTACATGTGACATAATCCATTCTGTATTAATGTCTCTTCTGAGAAAAAAAGTTCAAAAGATTTTTTTTTGGTTGTAGGTGGTATTTGTGTTTCGTCAAACAAGTAGAAAATAGCCTAAAACTAAGGTTTATCTGCAATTTTGTGTGTTCAGACAGAATTATTATGCATGAGAAGTCATTCATTGCTATGGAGAACAAGCAGTCAGGGTGATCTTAAATACAGGGTATTAAGAGAACTGAAAAACTAAATATTAATGAAAAGATCACCAGAGTAATAGCCACATATACCTTGGGCGTACTTTTTCAGAAATGAAGACAAAGGCTGATATGTGAAAGTCAGCTGCTGATTTTATTGGTTAATTTTAGAAAATTATTAAATGTTTCTTCTCGCCAAGTTGCCTTTTCCTGGTCATGGATACTGTACATAAGAATTTATGTTTTACAGAAAAGCATAAGTTTGATCCAGACAGTTATTTAGCAAACATTTACTAAGCACCTTTTAAGTGCTAAACTACTCTAGAAAGGATAGTCCTCATCCTCAAGTAATTTACAGTTCAATGGAAGAAACACAGTGTGATAAGTCTTATAAGAAGTCTTCTTTCTCTTTCTTTCTTTCTTTCTTTCCTTCCTTCCTTCCTTCCTTCCTTCCTTCCTTCCTCCTTTCCTTTCCTTTCCTTTCCTTTCCTTTCCTTTCCTTTCCTTTCCTTTCCTTTCCTGTCCTGTCCTGTCCTGTCCTGTCCTGTCCTGTCCTGTCCTGTCACTGTGTTGCTCTGCCTAAACTCAAACTTTAAAACTCCTGGGCTCAAGCAGTCCTCAGCTTCAGCCTCCCAAGCAGCTAAAACTGCAGGGGTAGAAGCCTTTAAAAATTTTTTTTTTTTATTTTTTTAGAGACAGGATCTCGCTCTGTCACTCAGGCTGGAGTGCAGTGGTGCGCCCAATCCTAGCTCATTGTAACTTCAAACTCCTGGGCTATAGCAATCCTCTTGCCTCAGAGTAGCTCCTGGGCTCCAGCAATCCTCTTGCCTCCCAAGTAGCTAAGACTACAGGCACATGCCACCACAACTGCCTAGAAGCCTTTTAATAAGGGTGTGAGAGCTTGAAGAAGGGTCATCTCAGACCAAAGTTCACTATACTATAGGAAGGGATGTTTCAACTGAGTAGGCACTGGGGAAGGAAACAGTACATACAGAGCTGTGAATTAACCTGTTGGTAGTTCGGTGTGGTGGGAGTTTGAAGAGTATAAGGGAGATGATGGGAGTTGAGGCAGGAGAGCCAGCCAGAGGCACCCATTACAAAGGACCTTGTCTGCCACACTTAAACCCAATGAAGGATTTCTCTGTCTTTTGAGATGTGAAGGGTGGGTTACAGTGGGGTGAGTCTGAAGCCAGAGAAACCAGAGGGCCATTGTAATACTCTAGGGGAGATGATGAAGACCTGAAATAAAGCAGCCAGCTGTGAAGAGGGCATATTCATGAGCCAGTTAGAAAGTAAATTTGATACCACTTCGTTGAGTTTATGTTAAAAAAAAAAAAGTAAATTTGATAGGGCTTGGAAACTGATTTGATGTGGGCTTGAAAGACGAGGTGGATATAATGATTCATAGGTTTGGGGCTTGGGAAGCTGGGTGTATTTTTGGAAGGTGAGGCTTTTCACAGATGGGGGAATAGGAGCATTGCAGGGAAGAAGATGATGGAAGTACTTTTGGATATGTTGAGATGCTGGTGAGACATCCACCTGGAGATGGACAGAAGAAGGTTGGATAGATGGTTCTGGAGTTGAGGAGAAAGTTCTGGTTGGAAATTCAGATTTGAGAGCATTTATGTGCCTAATAGTTAAAGCTTGGATTGCTTGAATACAGCCATCAAGGGAAAATGTATTGAAGGACATAACAGAGGGCCAAGGACAGAGTTCTGAGGTATATGGAACCTGAGAAAGAGGCTCAAAGAGTAAGAGAAAAACCAAGAGAGAATGAACTTGGTTTTTTTTGTTTTAAGAGATGGGGCCTCACTCTGTCACCTGTCATAGCTCACTGAAGACTTGAACTCCTGGGCTCAAGTGATCTTCCCACCTCAGCCTCCTGGGTAACTGGAACTGCAGGCATGCACCATCATGCCAGCTATTTTTTTTTACTTTTTGTAGAGATGGGGGTCTTGCTATGTTGCCCAGGCTGATCTCAGATTCCCTCCTTGGCCTCTCAAAGTGCTGGGATTATAAGCCCACCTGGCCAGAATCAAGTTTTAAGAAAGAGGGAGTAGTTAATGTGGTCAGATAAAGAGAGATGTACTAAGGATTCACTGAATTTAGCAATCGAAATGTCTTTGGTAACCCTTGGGTAGGAATGAGCACACAGTATATGGAGAATAAATCTCACTAATTTCTACGCCCCTTTTCAGTAAATGGCACCACCGTAGATCTAACTGCTCATCCCAGAAACCTGGGGTCCATCCTTGATTCTTTCCTATCCTTCATCCCCCCCACATCCAATCAATCAGTTCTCCCGTCTCCAAAATGCATCTGGGATTGATCTTTTTTTGCTATCTCTACTCCTAGCCTTTTACTCAAAGTCACCGTCATTTCTTGCCACCCAGACTGGTCTTCGCCTTTCTCCCTCTTGGTTCTTTTTCATCCATTCTTCGTACAACTACGAGAATGATTTTTGTTAAAATGCAGAGGAGATCATGTTGCTTTCTTGTTTAAAGTCCTTAATGGCTTCCCATTACACTTGGAATGCAATCTGAACTTTCCCCCATGGCCTACAAAACTCTTTGTGATCTGGTTTCTGCCTATCATTATGAGTTCAACTTGTGCCACTTGCCTCCTTGCTCATCATATTCAAGCCACACTGCCATCTTTCCGCTTTTTTGACACCCATCACCACTTTGGGGCCTTTGCACTTGGTGTTCTGGTATGCTCTTTCCCCAGAACTGCCCAGAAGGGCTGGCTCCTTTTCATCTCTAAGGCCTTGATGTGTCACTTCTTCAGAAAGGCCTTCTCCTACCACCTTATCCCAGGGGAGTTCCCTGTTACTATTTGCTGGGCTTTTGTTTATATCCTTATTGTAATTTGTAACTATTTGGTTTTTCTTCTCTTTTTTTCTCCGTCAGTATTTAGGACAGAGATAGCATCTGTCTTGTTCATAGAAGTATCCCTAGGGCTTAGCATAGTGAGTATGATAGACGCTAATAAATATTTGTTAAGTGGCAATGAGACATAGGCATGTCTTGACGATAATTTGTTAGCAGTTTGCAATATGTAGTTAATATTTAGCATGACACATAGGTACTCATAAACATTTATTGAAAGGATTTTTTTCTAAGTATGATTTCATGCATTATCTGATTGTTTTTTCATTATCAGTTTTCTCAGCCTTTTATTTATTAACTAGTTGACATAGTCAGATGGAAACTTAATCTTTTAAAAATATATGTATATTCTATACTTGTTTTTACAACAACTCCAGGATATTCATTAGGCTTGATGTTGCCAAAAGAAGAAATAAAGAGAAATATTAAGTGAAAGACAGCTATATGTGAAAGCACATAAAATGCAAATTTGTGTTTCACAAAGTCTTTATTCACTTATTCAACTAAATGAGCACCTGTTGGGCACCAGGCACCATTATGTCATGTACCAGGATGCAGCAGGGAGCCCACATTCTAGTGGGAGGTGACAGACTGGAAACACCTAGTCAAATAATACCAAAGGACAGTTTAAATTTCTTATAGTCACCACTTTTAAGAAAATATGATTTACCTACTATGAAAATTTGCAGTAATTTCTTAAAAATGGAGAGTCTTATTTACATTACAAAATAGATATTTTTTAAACTTACAAAGGATATATTGTAGGAATTTTTTTTTTTTTTTTGACGCAGGGTGTGGCTCTATGCAGTGGCATGATCACTGATAACTCATTACAGACTTGAGCTCCTGGGGTCAAGCGATCCTCCTGCCTCAGTCTCGCAAAACGCTAGGATTACAGGCATGGGACACAATGCCCAGCCCAGATTTCTTTAAAGGTTGATCTTCCTACTGAATTTTTAAAATGTAATGTAATTGGGAAAACATAGCTTTCCAGAAATATTGCTGCCTACCCTCCATCTAGTATATGCTATAGCTACTAAGTATTTCTCAGATTCCTATCCATCTGCACTGGAGGCTAATTTAGTTTAGCCACAATCACATCTCTCCTGGATGATTAGAGCCTTCTAACTAGAGCCCAAGAGTGTTTCTGTTTAAGTTGTATCTTTTATCTGAGAATTTGCATGCTTCATGTAGGACATGTATCTCACGTGTACCTCAACCTTGGAAAGATTTTAATCTTGCTCTCTGAGACCGCTGATGTCATTTCAAAAGGGAGAGTAAAATGGTTTGCTTTGGCATAGAATTAATTATAGATTAGTTTGGTCGTTAGCCTCCATCAAAGGGAATTTAATTATTAGAAGAACTAGAAGCATCTCCTGAGGTCTCAAGTATCATATGGCTCTGAGTTTTGATCTCCAAGGCTGGTGAGATATGAAGCCTTTATATATCTTGAATGATATTCCTTTTTTCCTTTTCTGCTTTTACTTTGCCAAGTTGTTTGACATTAGCAATGCCCTAGAGTCCAGACCAAAGTCCTTGGAATTTTGTCTGGTTTAAGAAAGCAGAGGTCAGTTGACTTCCTGACCATAGTGTATAAATTGAGAAATTGTAATCATCCCTTGGGACCATTATATCTTTGCCCTTAAACCCCTTTATTTATTCATTATCTTTTTGAATGCATGTGGCTGCTGTAATTTTTTACTCACTTATATTTTTCCCTTGGTCCTTCATGCAAGATGATTTTATTGATAAATTCTCCTTCAATAATTTTTTTGTTCTTCCAAATGCATAGTCTCTTTAGAAACTGTGATGTTCTGTGATATCTCTGATCTATTGTCAGGGCATGTAGTATGAATAGTTTCTAGCGGTGGTGATACATTATACCCAGTACTTAGGTTTAACTGATGGAAGTTAGAAATGCACTATGACTCTACTGATCCTATGTATTACAATAAGATTGCCCCTAGAATGAAATCCATTACTTAAGCTTTGTTAATATCATGCCGCAACCAACTAAATAAACTTTGATGAACTCACAGTGAACATTCTCTATACTGGGACCTTGATATTATACTTTGGGATCTAAGGAGTTTATTATGTGCAATTTAAAATCATTTTAAAAGATGATTTTATCAAATTTAAGAAAGGTATTCTTTTCTCCCAAACATTAAGGATGCATTTTGAAGTTATATAAATTTTACATAATTGTATGCTTCCTCCAGAGAGTAACACTTGAAAAGATGAAGAGTTATAAGGTACTATATTATTGACTTAGCTTCAGTGAGAACTAACTGACCCTATGGCCAGACAATATCTTATTATAGTTACTCTCCAGGCAAGTCCTCGTTGTAATTGCATTGCTGAGGATTAGAAAACATAGGTATAGGACTCAGGTTCCTACAAGAAAAATGTGAAAAATGCAAGTATTTGAAATCTCATAGATGGTTAAGAGGGGCAGAGAAGATAGAGAAGGAGTCTTCAGTTAGGGAGAAAATTTGACTTCTCTGTCTCCCTTCCTCTAGTTCTCTCCTGTTTCTTAACCCTTAGAAGTTTGGACATAAAACTACGTTCATGTTACATCTTTTGCTCTGGGCTTCGTTTACTGAGTGCTTACAATGTGCCAAGGCCTTGCTAAGCAGTTTATATCCATTATCTCATTTACTCCTCACAACTCTGTATGATAAATTATTAATTTTTATAGATGAGGAAACTAAGGTTCAGAGAGGTTGTATAGTGTGCCTAAGGTCACATGCTTAATATATGATATAGCTGAGACTCCAGCTCCAAAACATATTTATGACCACTCTGTTATATTACAGAATTTCTCCTTTGAAGTATAATCATTTTTGAGAGGCTTCTGGAATGTCTGAAGTATTAATATTTACAGAGCAGCTTTTTAGCTGTCCTGGCATCCAATTCCCCCCTCGTTGTGGAGATGTTTGTGCCAAGATCCCTGATGCTGCACCCTCACCAACAGTGCAGGGTCTGTTTGTGCCACCCGGTGCTCTGACTGCTCCTCAGGGATTTTTAATCGTGGGGTTCTTATACTTCTCACTCTTATACTTCTCCTTCTGTCTAGGAGAAGCGTGAATCCATTTTGCTGAGTGTCTGATGCCTTAGTGGGCTCAGAATGGTTCCTTGCCTTCATCAAGAGGCGTTACGTGTGGACCAAGCCCCTAAGCCTTGACTTTCTTCCCTTGAGGTGAATCCGTCCCTGGAGGCTTGTGCAGGTCCTTCTGCAATTCGACTGCTGGCATGCTTGCCCTACAGGGTGTCCAGACAGGCTCAGGATGCCCAAACCACACACTCCTCTCTGGCACCTTTTCCTGGCCCCTTCACCCCATCGGTGGAGGTTCTGTAGCCTTGCTGCCTTCCGTTTGCTGCAGGTAGGAGGTCTGGCACTTGTCTGTTAACCATTGGGAACTTTGAGTCTTTTTTTTTTTCCTATATATATTAGCTGACCAATTAATTTCTTTCTATTTATAGTAGAGATGGGGTCTCACACTTGCTCAGGCTGGTTTCGAACTCCTGACCTTGAGCAATCTGCCCACCTCGGCCTCCCAGAGTGCTAGCATTACAGGCGTGGGCCACCGCGCCCGGCCTGACTCTTGATTATTTTCAGCTATTAGGAATTCAGTTCTTTTTTTTCTTTTTCCAGTGACTGCAACTTTAGAAGAACCCCAGGGAGGCTTGCTGAACCATGTACACTAGAGAAATTAGTGAGTGGATGAATAACAAACAGACATGATACTAATTTGTGTCAGTTTCAGTAATATGGATTTTGGACCAAAAAATGCCAAGAGGCAATTTCTCATACTCATTTCAAGCTATGGGTCCATAGTCCCTTATCTGCAATTTCAAAGTCATAGAAATTTTGAAAATCAAAAGTTTTCTTAGGTTGGTTTGATAATTCTTTGCTTACAAAATTCAACCTGAACTAATGAGAGATTCTTTACAGTTGTGATGCCATTTGCCACTTCCACTCCACTGTCTGCTGTTCTCATTGTTTGCTACTGTCCCGTTTGCCTGTCTCTCAGGTGACTCAGGCAGAAACCTTGGGCATCATCCTAGAATCCTTCCTTTCCCTCACCCCGCTTGCCTGAGTTTAATCAGAGCCATGCCAATGTTTGCCTTCTATTTCTGAATCTACTCCCTCCTTTCCACTCTGCTAGGAAGTCTCAATCACTTTAAGTCCAGGTTACTGCAGCAACCTCCTAAATGTTCTCCCTAATGCTAGTCGTAGTCCCTTCAGGTCTGTCCTCCCAACTGTTGCCAGAGGGATCTCTCCCATGGGCAGACTTAATTGTGCCCTCTTCTGCCAAGATCCTCCCTCCATCCCTCCCCATTATCTCTAGGACAGACTCAGGTTCTTAGCTCTACTCATGCCTGCCCTCATTATCTGCCATCCCCTTCCCTGCACTTTATTGATTTTTTTGCAACATTTCTGCATGATATACTGTGTTATATCTGCTTGATTTTGTGTATCATATTTTCACTCACTCTCTCTATTACCCTTCTCCCTATTTATTTACCTGGCTAACCCATACTTAGCCTTCTTATCTCAGGCGTAATCTTACCTGGCAAGGCCAAGCACCTTGCCTCCAAGCTTCCTCTATCACTTCATCTAAAATTATCTTTTTATACGATTGTCTCACCAAATGCAGGAACTGTAATTTTTCAATACTTAACATAATGCCTGGAGCAGAGTAAATGTTAGAAGATATTAGATGAACTGTTGAACTGAACCCAAAGTGGGAATTACGAACATTAGAGCAAAGAGTGAGTGAAAATAGGTAAACAGGGCCTCCCAGAACCTGGGATCTTAAGACCGAGGAAGTAGTCAGTCTTCAACTTTGTAGTCCCAGACACTGGGTTTGACAGTGATATGGCCCAGGGGGAAGCTGTCAAATCAAGCTCTCAAGGGCATGATATCCAATAAGATCATAATATCAGCTTATTAACTTACAGTGAACTTTATAAAAATTCTGGGGGGCTGGTATGCTTAAGTGGACTGGGATGTTTTAGAACATTTTCTCCCTGTGCCAAGATAGATTATCCTCACAAGATTGCCCGGGCACTATGGGATCAGCTCCATGGATGTTTATTGAATGACTTCGGTGGCTCCAGTCATCAAACCACGATAGCCTAAGACACCGCTTTCACCACAGTAGGAATGTCACTGACAGGTGCATTGAACTACAAGTCACCCTCTTCATTGAACAGTCTGCAGTGTGCTGACCACTACACTTTAGGTTTAGAATACAGTCTAGAAACCTTGACTGGACTTTGCCTGGATTTTGAGAGTTTTCCTGGACAGAGACCTTCTCATTTAGAGTAGATTGTCTCTACAGAGGACCAATATTGTCCATTGAATATTGAAATTTCTTGTTTCAAAATTCATTACCCACCTTTTTTGGTTTAACTAAATTTATACTAGATTTCAAGATGTTTAGTATACTAATGTTAAATTGAAAGAACATTGGATTTAGGAGTCAAGAGTATATAAAAATGAATATGAGGACAGCAGATACTAACAATGCAATGGCACAGTATGTCCATGTAACTACCTAGCCCATTATTTATCGATCTCCATTGCTCTAGTTTGTATTCTCCCTACTATTTACAGCTAGAAATATATTATTTTTTCTTTGTATGTTTATTCTTTCTTGATTTCCCACTAGAGAGTAAGTCTCCATTGAAGCTTAGGAAAGTGACTGGGACATAGAAGGAATTCAGTGGGTGTTTGTTGAATGCATTTATTGGTGGTATGCAGAGTTTGTTGAAGTTTTTTAATTGAAAGTTTTTAAGTAGAAGAGCTTATGAATTTTTAAAATAATAAAGCTTTCTAGAATTATTATTATTATTATTTTTGAGACATGATCTCACTCTGTTGCCCAGTCTGAGTGCAGTGGCATCATCATAGCTCACTGCAACCACAAACTCTTGGGCTCAAGCAATCCTTCTGCCTCAGCTGCCCAAGAAGCTGGTACTACAGGTGCATGCTACCACGCCCAACTAATTTTTTGTTTAATTTTACTTTTGTAGAGACCAGGTCTCACTATGGTGCTCAGGCTAATCTTGAACTACTGGCCTCAAATGATCCTAGCTTTCCAAAGTGCTAGAATTACAGGTATGAGCCACCATGCTCAGCCACTTTCTAGAATTCTGAGGTATAGTTTACCCTATACAGATATAGAAATTGAGCTCTGAAATTCTCTTTTGGTGCTGCCTTTCCATAAACATTAAACACAGCCATGACACCCAAAGAAGCCCCAGGGAGCCTGGTAAGCAGCCGTATACCTGGGAACACAGCCAGAGAAATAGTTTGTACCTCACTCTCAGAAAGTGTCTCGATTTGCCGCTGCATTGGTCATATCCCTGTTGACTGCAGTCACATACAGGAAGTCTGGGCCCTCTGGGCATGTGCCATCTCTTGAATTGTTTCTTACTACTCTGAACATCTCCTACCCTACTTTGGGCTTCTCTCCTAACTTTCTTATCTGCTCTGAACTTCATCATTACCAGAAAATGTACCAACTCCAAAATCTTATCCGACTCTTCAAGCACTATCTCCTCTATAGTTTCACTGCAAGGATTTCTGGAACTTATCAAGACTTCAGTCCCTCCCCACTTTCTTATTTGCATTAGTCACTTCCTGGCTGCTCCCCTCTCCCTCTCTGGCCAGGAGTCGTAGTCCACAGTTACAGTCATTCCTTTGCAAATACTCCTGCTTGCCTCGCCTTTCTGCCCCTTTGTGGTGCTCACCTGGCCATCCCTCAACCCTGGGAGGACCCTACCATCTCTTTTTATCTCCTCAAGGATTTTTTTTTTTTTGCTTTAATTATTGCCTTTCTCTTTGGATGATTCTTATTACAATACAAACATGCTCCTGAATTTCTAATCTTAAAAAAACCTTCTCTTGGTTCCACAGTCCCCTTTAGATACATTTCTGTGCTCCAGTTCTTAGCAAAATTTTTCAAAAATTGCCTGCACTCCTGTCTTTGTACATACTCCTCCCTTCCCACTCTTTCTTCCATCCAGCCTTCCCATGCTGCCTCTGCCGCTGCATTGAAACCTGTCATGTCAGGATCACCAGAGGACTTCAGGCCACCAAATCCTGTTGGTCCTTCCCTGTGGTCACCTTCTGTGACCTCTCAGCCCTCCTCTCTTCTCTTGTGTTTACTGACACCCTATTCTTTGGTTTCCTTCCTCTCTCATAGTCTGTTCCCTTCCAGCCACCTTTGCAGGGTCTTCTCTCCTTCCCTGACCCCTGCAGTTTGATGTCTCTCCAAACTGCGTCTCATCTTTGTCTACATTATTTTCAGATATAATGGCATCTTCTTCTGTGGTTTTAAGTACCACCTATATGCTGGTAACTTCTAAAATTTATTATGCAATCCACACCTCTCTGAGCATCAGACCTGCATATCCATTTACCTACTTGACTCCATTTGGAGGTCTCAAGGTCTCATAGACATCTCAAACTTAACATTTCCAAAAACGAAGGTTGCTTTCAATTCTTTCTCTCCAGTAAAATCTCTGGCTCAGTGAGTACCTTCATTTATCTAGTTGCTCAAGCTAGGAACCCAGGAGTCATTCTTGACTCATCCCTTTCCTTCACTTCCATATCCAGTCTACCATCGAGAAGTCCTGCTTACTGCCCATTTCTCCTTCGTCATCTCCTCCCCTCCAGTCTAGGTCACACAGCTGCGGGGCACCACACCAGTGCTACTGTGCTCGGTGTTTACCTGGTTTCCCAGCTTCCACCCATATTCCCTTTGTTCCATTTTCCACGTAGCAGCAAGAACTGTTTTGATTCAGGTGATGTCACTTTCCTATTTAAAATCCTTCAGTCTTTTTTTTTTTTTTTGAGACAGGGTCTCACTCTGTTGCCCGGGCTATAGTACCATGGTGTCAGCCTAGCTCACAGCAACCTCAAACTCCTGGGCTCAAGCGATCCTCCTGCATCAGCCCCTCAAGCACCTGGGACTACAGGCTTGCGCCACCATGCCCAGCTAATTTTTTATATTTATATTTTAGTTGTCCAACTAATTTCTTTCTATATACTTTTTTTAGTAGAGACAGGGTCTCGCTGTCGCTCAGGCTGGTTTTGAACTCCTGAGCTCAAACAATCTGCTTGCCTCGGCCTCCCAGAGTGCTAGGATTACAGGCGTGAGCCACCACGCCTAGCCTAAAACTCTTCAATCTTATAAAATTATTATTATTTTCTATAATATCAAAAGCCTGGAATAAATAAGTGCAAGTATGAGAATATATAGCCTAATTGTAATATTACAGGCAGGTACATTAATAGTATCTTTCAAATAAAAAAGATACTTGCCAACTTTTAAAATCAATACATATGGATTGGTTGGAGGAATTTGATAAGGAGTCCATAGTCTATCGTCATTCTACCATAGTCAGAATAGGAACTATGGTTTTATTTTGGGAGTTGAGCCAAAACTCTGGATATATCCTTTTTTAGATAGTGATAATAGTGGTGGTGGTAACTTAAAGTTGCGTGTACTGTATTTGCTGTGATACAGAGTTCTAAATGTGACAGGGGAATATATTTTTTTAACTCATTCAATTGGTAGATTATCGATAAGTTTTCTCGTTCAAATCAGACATTTTGCGAGAACACGCTGCAGGATATGTAATGGCTTCATGGACATGCAACCAGTGCAGTCGCACAGCGCCCCACTTTCACGGCTGACTGTCTGCAGTCATCGTCTCGAAGTTCTCGATAATTTTTTCTCTCGATTTGTGTTTTTTCTGTGAAGTCTGAAGAGACAGAGAGGATTGGGGCCTCAGCTCACATGAAGTCTTGCCTCCTGCCACATCCCTGCTTCCCAGAGATGGTATCTTGGCCCAGTGCTCTCCACCCCCTGGTTCCCCAGGCCCCACCCAGCGCCCCCACCCTCTGACTGCTGCCCCTCCACTAAGGGAGCAACCAGGTCCCATCAGCGAGGGAGACTAGTATTCGACCAGTGCCCTTTGTCTCTGGTAGGGGCGCTCAGCATGGGCTTGGGAGGGCAGGTCAGGGTGTACCCTGAGGTATCTCAGGGTGGGCAAGGTGATAACCATTCCTGTCCCCCTAGGCAGGCAGCACCATGGCAAATCGGGCAGACAGCTTGGCAGGAACCCTCCTGATCCAGGTACAGGCATACCTTGGAGACATTTTGGGTTTGCTTCTAGACCACCACAATAAAATGAATATCACAGTAAAGCAAGTCACACCGTTTTTTTGGTTTCCCAGTGCATAGCAAAATTATGTTTATGCTATGCTGTAGCCTGAGAAGTGTATGATAGCACTATGTCTTAAAAACAATGTATACATCTTAATTAAAAAATACTTTATTGCAACAAAATGCTAACGGTCATCTGAGCCTTCAGCGAGTCGTAATCTTTTTGTTGGTAGAGGGTCTTGCTGTGATGTTGATGGCTCTGGCTGAAGCTATAGGTTGGGCTGGCTGTGGCAGTTTCTTAACATAAGACAACAATTAAGTTATCCACATCCATTGACTTCCTCTCACAAAAGATTTCTCTGTAGCATGCAGAGAAAATGCATCAGTGCTATTTGATGTTTTACCCACAGTAAAACATTCGAACTTGGAGCCAGTGCTCTTAAACCCCACTGCTGCTCTATCAGCTTAGTTTATATAATAATTGCATAGGTAATATTCTCAATCTGAAGAATGTTCACAGCATCTTCACCAGAAGCAGATTCCATCTTAAGAAACCATTTTCTTTGCTCATCCATAAGAAGCAACTCCTCATCCACTAAAGTTTTCTTGCGATTGCAGCAATTCAGTCACATCTTCAGGCTCCACTTCTACTTCTCTTGCTGTTTCCACCATAGCTGCAGTGACTTCCTTCAGTGAAGTCTTGGACCCAGCAGAGTCATCATGCAGGTTGGAATCAGCTTCTTCCAAACTCCTGTTAATGTTGAGATTTTGACCTCCACCCATGAATCACAAATATTCTTTTTTTTTTTTGAGACAGAGTCTCACTTTATTGCCCAGGCTAGAGTGAGTGCCGTGGCGTCAGCCTAGCTCACAGCAACCTCAAACTCCTGGACTCAAGCAATCCTGCTGCCTCAGCCTCCCAAGTAGCTGGGACTACAGGCATGCGCCACCATGCCCGGCTAATTTTTTCTATATATATTAGCTGGCCAATTAATTTCTTTCTATTTATAGTAGAGATGGGGTCTCGCTCTTGCTCAGGCTGGTCTCGAACTCCTGAGCTCAAACGATCCGCCCGCCTCGGCCTCCCAGAGAGCTAGGATTACAGGCTTGAGCCACCGCGCCCGGCCACAAATATTCTTAATGAATCTAGAATGAAGCATTCTTTCCAGAAGATTTTCAATTTATTTTGCCCAGATCTGTCAGAGGAATCACTATCTGTGGCAGCTGTAGCCTCACAAAATATATTTCTTAAATATTAATAATAAGACTTGAAGATCAAAATTACTCCTTGATCCATGGGCTGCAGAATGGCTATTGTGTTAGCAGGCATGAAAACATGAATCTCTTTGTATATCTCCATCAGAGCTCTTGGGTGACCAGGTGCATTGTCAATGGGTAGTAATATTTTGAAAGGAATCTTTTTTTTTTTTTTTTTTTGAGCAGTTAGTAGATTTCAAAGGTGGACTTAAAATATTCAGTAAACTATGCTATAAAGAGATGTGCTGTCATCTAGGCTTTGTTGTTCCATTTAAAGCACAGGTAGAGTATATTTAGCATAATTTTTAAGGTACCAAGGACTTTCAGAGTAGTAAATGAACATTGGCTTCAACTTAAAATCACCAGTTTCATTAGCCCCTAAGAAGAGAATCGGCCTGTCCTTTGAAGCTTCGAAGCCAAGCATTGACTTCTAGCTAGGAAAGTCCTGGATCACATCTTCTAATATAAGGTTGTTAGGTATGCAGTGGAAATCTGTTGTTTAGTGTAACTACCTTCTTCAGTTATCTGAGCTAGATCTGGATAACTTGCTACAGCTTTAACATCAGCACTTCTTCTTCTTCATCTTCGTTCTTCGTCTTCGTCTTCTCCATCGTCTTCGTCTTGCTCTGTTGCCTGGGCTAGAGTGCAGTGGCCTCATCATAGCTCACTGCAACCCCAAACTCCTGGGCTCAAGTGATCCTCTTGCCTCAGCCTCCCAAGTAGCTGGGACTACAGGTGTGTGCCACAGTGCCTGGCTAATTTTTCTTTTCTTTTTTTTTTTTTTTTTTTTGTCGAGATAGGGTCTTGCTCTTGCTGAGGCTGGTCTTGAATCCCTGGCCTCAAGCGATCCTCCCGCCTCAGCCTCTCAAGTAGTTAGGGCTACAGGTACATGCTACCATGCCTGGCTAATTTTTTAATTTTTTGTAGAGATAGGGTCTTGCTGTATAGCCCAGGCTGGTCGTGTGAATTCCTGGGCTCAAGTGATCTCCTACCTCAGCCTCCCCAAAACATTGGGATTATAGGCATGAGCCACTGCACTCAGCTTATAGTCTTATAGTCTTTTTTTAATACAGATTCATTTACACTTCAGAAAAAAATATCCACAATTAGACCACAAGCTAGGGAAGACTTTACAGTGGTGATTGTCTTGGAGTTGCCTTGAAAGAAGAGTAGGAGTTGGCCCAATATGAGTGAGTGAGTTGGTGGAGAAGGCATTCAGACTAAGAGCGTGTCATGTACAAAGCATATTGTGTTATAAAGAGTGTAGTGTGTTGGGGAAAGGACTAGAAGTTTGATAGTGCAGAAATGTGGGATCTGAGGAAGATAGGGAGAATGATAAAGTGGCTGGAATGGTAACCTAGAGCCAGGCTTTGAAGGCTCTGTGTGCTGTGCTAGGGAGTCGAGGCTGTTTGGTATGTTACGCAGCGTCCTAAAGCAGCTCTCCCCCGTTTGTATCAGCAAGGGGGTGGGTAGTGTTGGCAGAGATAACAGAAGAGCATAGATAATACAATATGTCAAATAAGATTTGTAGGACGGAACTTTCCAAAATAGAACCAGATAGAAGGGAGAACCTGTTTACCAAGGGGAGCTATTTTCTTCTGCCCACATTATGAGTGGAATTGGGGTTTGGTAGCCTCTTTTAGAAGCCTATTTCTGGGCTAGCTCTATGACAAAGTTGTTGAAAAATGGGGAGTGGCTTTCAGAGGGCAGTTTTAATCTATTTAGATGGAAACATAGGAATGGAACATGTGTTTTTAAGCTGTTTTTTGGCTTTTTCCTAAGGGTCATTTATTCTTAAGTTTATTCTTGATGTATTCTTAAATTAAGGATCATTTATCATTCTTAATTTAATTTCCTCTAAAATTATAACTTTTGGTGAGAGAGGTTTTATCACAAAACTTAAAAAATAGGTTTTAGGGTTTTTTGTTTCTTTTTTTTTTTTACAAGAAGTTTGAGAATTTGATCCTTTATAGGAGAAATTTGTTCAGTTTGGGTCTCTGAACAAAAGAGACAGAAATTTTGTTGATGAAGGAGTCACTGAGATATGTAAAGAGTCAGAAAACTGGCCGGGCGCGGTGGCTCACGCCTGTAATCCTAGCTCTCTGGGAGGCCGAGGTGGGCGGATCGTTTGAGCTCAGGAGTTCGAGACCAGCCTGAGCAAGAGCGAGACCCCATCTCTACTATAAATAGAAAGAAATTAATTGGCCAACTAATATATATATGCAAAAAATTAGCCGGGCATGGTGGCACATGCCTGTAGTCCCAGCTACTTGGGAGGCTGAGGCAGCAGGATTGCTTGAGCCCAGGAGTTTGAGGTTGCTGTGAGCTAGGCTGACGCCATGGCACTCACTCTAGCCTGGGCAATAAAGTGAGACTCTGTCTCAAAA